>JANHGC010005098.1:39939-55706 GCA_027560395.1 Boaedon fuliginosus | reverse complement strand
GATTGGTGCAGGGGTGTGGGTTTTGTATATGGCACATACAAACCCACACCTCTCTTTTATATATATAGATAGTGAATGATCTCATACATGATTGTATTTTTTTTCCTGTCATGTTTAGATGCTCAAGTTCATTCCATGCTGTAGCTTTATTGTAGGCCATTGGATTATCTTTTTCTTAATGATTGTTAACAGCAACTTAGTATGCATAAATTAGCTGAGAAAAGTTCTCCACATGCATGTGACTCTACAGTGGCTAAGTGTCAAATGTAAATATCCTTTTTTTCACCAGTTGTGATGTTCCCCTAATGAGAAATGGAGGAGAGAGGTAGACATGGTTTCATAATATCTTAAGATAATAACTGTGTTTGTACAATAAGGGTCAGCCATGGTTTACTGGATTACTAGCTGGCTGGTTTACTGGCTGGGTTGACATAACACGTTGAATTATAAACTGCAGACTCTGATTACAAGTTACTCAACACACTGAGACATAAAATGACAACCATATTTTGCATCTAGCATGTTACACAAATCTAGCCGCTGGGTAAACCAAACTGTTGGCCATGTTTACTCAACAATGCCATCTGTCAGATCCCTGGCGTGATGCTTCCATTCTTCTGGGGAAGGGGGGACCCTGGATATATTACTTAGTTTATTGCTTCCTTCCTCGCCCTGCATAGCCTGTAACTTTTCATTTTTATAACCTTTATCCTGGTGCCTAGGTGCCCTGAGATTTTTTCACCTTCTGGGGAATATAAGGGAGGGGAGGGCCATGTGATTGTTTCACTCCAAAAGGCAGCAGAAGATGACCCTGAGAATGCTCGCTTATCAGGTTCTCAGGACGGCCATTAAAATAACATCTCCACATCTGTGGATTGGCTGAATCCTCCCTGGACTAAAGGGAGGGGTTTCTAATTCCTTTATTCTAACTGTATTACCTGAGGGAAACTCAGAGTCTGGTTTCTTTTGTTCTGCTATCACACCTGTTCAATAAAAGGTTCCTTTTGAAATGCCAAAGTCTTTACTTTATTGAGCAAGGAGGTGACGCAGGACCTTACATCATCACATCTGGATGAGCTACACCACACAGCTCAATTTGTGTAGTATGGCTTGGTTGGTTGACCAGTGACCAGGTCAATCTTTAGTTTTTCTGGATATCCTTTCTTTCCACTCTTCCTACTTCTTTAATAAGCTTTTAAAATCCAGAGAGTTGCAGTGGGGTCAGAGCCATCATAGACAGGTTCAGGGCTACCTATCACACAGATTTGTTTCTTTTTCACTTTCTTATGTAGTTATGGGCAGGGGTGGGCTGCAAAAAAATTAGCAATGGGTTCTCTGCCCAGTTGCTGGGCATGGCCATGGTGGGCATGGCCTAGTGAGCCTCCTGCACCATGCGGGGAGTGTTTTCGCCCTCCCCAAGATCCAGAGGATTTCCTTGAGCCACTGCGATGGCAAAAAATGGCCTCCCTGGTCTCCAGAGGCCTCTGGAAGCCAGAAACAGGCCTGTTTTTGGACTTCCAGTACTTCCGGGAGACCCATTTTCTGCCCTCCCCATTCTCTGGAGGCTCTCCTGGAGCTCTGGGAGGGTGAAAACAGCCTCCCCCTAGCTCCGGAGGTTCTCTGGAAGCCAGAAACAGACCCATTCTCAGACTTATGGTACTTCCGGAAGATATGTTTTTCACCCTCCCTGGGCTCTGGATGCTTTCCTGGAGCATCTGGGGGGCAAAAATGGCTGCCCCTGGCTCCGGAGGCCCTCCAGAAGCCAGAAACAGGCCCATCTTCAGACTTCCGGTACTTCAGGGAGACCCATTTTTCACCTTTTCCAAGCCTTCCAGGCCCTGCACTTACCTGGGATCCAAAACAAGCCACGTGGAGACTCCTGGGTGGAGTGGGGCAGGTGGGAGGGGTGGGGTGAAATGGGCAGGCCCAGCCAGGAGTGGGATTTTGAGGTCTGCCAAACTGGGCGGACCTTTAGCAAGAGGATTGCCCAAACCCATGCAAACCCCCAGCAGCTCATCTCTGGTTATGTGAAAATTAAAACAGCCATAGTGATGGAAGACCAAAGACCATTATTTCCATAGAGTAGGCAGCTGACTTTCAAAGAAGTCTGCATGATGCAGAGAGGGAATTTGGTCTCAAATGAGACTAGGTCGCTTTCGGAATAATTAATTAGTTTATTTAATAGGGATTAACTGTTCATATGGCCTGCCACCTTCCCTATAACCCAGTTGAAAATGCCATGCTAAATGGGGTCGTATTGATGGAACAATGATCACCAAGTATTATCCTTGCTGGGAGCATAGGAGAAAGATTTATGTGTATGCGGTTGCACAAGCTTTAGTTTGACCAACTTTTTTACTTCCTCTCTTTTTGAAAGTGCCTGTGCACTGAAATCAGTGGCAAATATGAACTCCATTCCCAAGAAAATGACCTCTTGGTAGACTGTCTTCTAAATCTATTGATGTCTATCTGTATTTCTCTAAGGCTCTGAATGATAGTGGATAATTTAAATAATAGCTTCCTGTTGTTCCTAAGTTGTCAAATTCTTAGGAAGTTTCAGGTGTCAGCATTGGACAGAAGAATGTTAGCAACAAAAATCTTGGAGCCAAATTCTTCCTTTCAGTCATGAAGGACAAATTGTTTTGGAATTCTTCAAGACCATCATCCAGACTTTCTAGAATCCATTTTGGAAAGAGAGAGAAGTAAAGGGACAAAAATAAATAAATCGAGGAGCAAACTTTCCAAAAACCCCTTTGGCCTTCCTTGCTCTCATCTCACATTCCTTTTGGGCAATCTGAAATGATGAAAAAAAGCAAAACTTCAGTACTATCAGGTGACCTCAATAAAGAAGCCTGTTGAAGGCATAGGGTGAAGAAGAATTGGAATGGGGAGAGGGGAACAAGAAAGAAGGGTAAACTAACAGGATAAAAATAAAATGAAAAAGGATAGGGGAAGAGCTGCTTGCATTGCTGGTTTAAAGGCAGCACTTAGTTCAAATGCTTTAGAGGTCACTGTGAATTGGAAGGCTATAGTTTTCTTCTGGAATTGACTGGTGGTTATCTATCTACTGTATGTAAGAAGTATAACCTATAAGAGATTAAATGGGCCTTCTCAAGAGATAAAATCAAATGTAGCACATTGCAGTACCTAAAGCTAGCTGTGTTGTTTGCCTTTTGTAATGGCCTTGATGAACCAAAGCTTAATGTGACTCTTTCATTTGTGACTTATGTGTAGTGTAAAGCCAGTCATTGTGATTTATAAACCATTATTTGTATCTTAGCATGTTTCCATAACCCAATCAATTGTGACTTACAAAATAAACCATGGTGCAGTGGGAGAACCTAACCACTGTTTTCCACATGTGGCAAATTATCATTCTGAATTGAATATGACAATAGCACCATCAGAATAATTTGAGGAAGCGATACTATTTAGGAAATGAATTAAGAAAAATGTATTTTGTTTATCAATAAAAAAATTAAAGAATTAAATATACAGAATATCTTTAAAGTGAGATAATATTAGGCAATAAAAAACTATCTAAAGGAAATAGAGAGGGAGTACAAAGAAGCATCAACATTTGGAACTTCAAACTGGATCAGATGAAACAGGGACATAGATTTTTAAATGAAAGTATCACACTGTGATTTGAGTTGATGGAACATGATGGCTCTCTTCATAGTAAAAAGAAACATGAAAGGCAAATACTAATGAAAAACAATATCTTTACTTTAAAAATAAAAAGAGAACAGTATAAAAACTAATACTGACTACATAATCCATAAAATATATGCAGACAAGCAATAGCCTGTCTGCTCAGTTCAAAAGTACAGGAAAGAAGGGGAGAAGTGAGTAACTTTCACTTGCCTTACAAATTAGGAACTCCCACATTCCTTAGAGTAAGGCAGAGACTGCTCAGAGGTTTCCCTGCCAGTTTTAACACATTGTTAGCCTGGACCAGCATATGGTGACAGAATGACTGTTTAGAATTATAATAAGCTAACAGAATTATGAATTCTCTATTTAGATGAAGACAAGATTCTCTTCTAAAGCTAATGCTGTTCTGCCATAGTTAACAAATAGAAAAAATGTACAGACAAAAATAAATGGCTAAGATAATGCTGAATAACATTGTTTTTGGCTTCTGTAAAGCTAAAGGGTGTCAGACCCACAAGTTCCTATATAATGCTTCCAAATAGATACAAAAAACCCATCTTGCTTCATGAAACAGCATATCTAGAATCAGTTCACAACAGCCACCAGGGATTTTTTTAATATATAGGAATGAGATATATTAATAATGAAACCACTAAAATATATGCATCACAAAGGGCCATTTAATATAAGCATAATATAATATATATAAAATACCCATTTAGAAAGTAACCAGTTTATTTAATAACATGCTTCATTGTAATAAAGCAGTTTAATGCAGTTTCTAAAACTATCCTGGAAGACATGTTTCCAGGAAAACTGGTCCAAGTGTTGGGTGGCATTATAGAAACAGCCCTTCTGTTGCATCTCCAATAAACAAATCTTTAAAAAAAAATGACACAAGTGTTCTCCAATGTCTTTGAAACATTGCTATAAACCCTCACCCAAAATTCTGGAGAAATGTTGCCTTAATTCAGAGTTCTTGTTTATTGGATTCAATGTTGTCTTTAAAATACACAATGACAGCTCCACAATCACTTCCATGCCCTTCTCATCATTCAGATAGAATTCAGTTAGAATCTCTTGTGATTATGATCAGCCTATTTTCAATTCCAAAACTAGATATTGAACAGGAAAAAAAAGAGTAATCTGAAACTCAAGTTGCCAGTAATAGCTTGCCATGTTGTTAGGACACCTTTCTCACTTTTTCTACTACTAATCTAGTATAATAAATATCTGAATAATTTGAATACAACTCTTATTCACATTATCTGGATATGAGCATTTCTCTGCATCCTTTGCAGCCTTGGGAGGGAACTATATCAATACTGAATCCTTCACACGTTTGTAAAGTTTACATATATGAGGCACAGATGTGCATATTCATAGATATGGTGCAGAAGCATCATATTGTAACTGTTATTAAGATCTATAATGAACTTAGTTGTGGCAGCACTTATTTGAATGTTGTTATTATTACAAAGTATAGTCCAGGGGTGTCAAACTGGAGGCCCACAGGATGGATGTGTCACGTGCAGGCCATGCCCACCCCAGCTCCATGAAGGGGAAAATGACGGCAATGTGACACTCTGAGTTTGACACTCGTGAAGTATACAATTTGAAGAATTCCTTCTGATCATATGAAAACAAGCAAATGGCCAACACATTTAAGATGGAATGTTTCAAGCCAATGATTAAATGCATAAATGTAACTTCCTATATATTGCCTCTACCACCCTTAACGTGTGCATGAAACTATGTACTTACAATTTCATTAACATATTTAAATAAATATTTTTAAGGAAAGCAAATCTTTAAAAGCATTAAATATGCTCAAACAACAGTCTTTACTTCCCTGATGCGCCCTTCACACGTTTATTTGGGTTGATGTAGGATGTTCTCTGCAGAAGTGAGGATAGCATTACAAAAGCTAGGTGAGCGGCATCTGTTCCTCCTTAGCATCCTGGCAAAGCACTTTATCCTGCAGAGAAGCCTTTCTCTCCTCTGTGGTAAAACTACAACAAAGAAAACAAAGAACTGGTGATGAGCTGAACAAAGCTGACAAAGAGCTTACAATGAATGCTTCAGAATTTTTTTTTCTGATGCAACACACCAGCCAAGTTTCATTTAAAAGCCAACAAAAGGCAACAATAACTTCTAAAAGCAACAAGTTCATACTCTTCAAATCCTTTTCCTCCCAAACTGTTTCCTTTACAGTCTGGTAGCATCATACTTACATCAGAGATTTAAGAATGTTTCTTTTCAAATTATCAGCCAATTGAGCTACAGCAAGATGAATTAAACAACTCTTGTAGAAAGATCTTGGCCACCAGCTAACTTCATAGTCCATACAAGGCAGCCTTTCACTGAAGAAACATGGATATCACACCTCTGAAGGAACACAATACGTGAGCGTAATCGGAAGAATGTTTTGTAGCCATTTGGCCCAGAATCACCATTTTTGCCTTGCCATAGCTCTCCACATTCTCAGGCAATTATCAATTCTGTTGCTAGATAGCTTTTTAACAAAAAAAATATTAAAATGCAATTCTCCACCTTTATGTCTAAATTTATTTAGAAGCATTTAATTCACTACTTTTCCATCTCCTTTAAAGCAATAAGGAGCTTAGAAAAACGTTCTGATTAAGAAGAGTTGATGATTCAAAATATGTAACATTATTACAGTAGCACTGCAAAATGGCTGCCAACATAAAAAAGATCAAGAATTATAGAGCAGAATTTAAAAGGTGTTCTTACATTTTATTACTATTTATAGAAATGCATAAAATTTCACCTTAGATGAATGAATTCTCTAATAAAAGAGAGGAATTGTCATATTCAAGCTTGCTGAAGAGAATAAAGGGCTAACATCAATATAGCAAAAGGTTCTTGAAGATTTCCAAGTCCTACATCTGTCCTCTATTTTCTGCTTAGCTGATTCACTGAAGACAAATTCTATTTAATAGTCTTTAAAATTTAACTAAATTACTTCCAGTAATTAATTTTATATCAAGTTATTCTCAAGTATCTTAGCAAAAAAATGGATTTAACTTCAGTATACCTGCATTTAAATTTCACAAAATTAAACAGTCAGTGAGAGAGGATGTTAGGAATAATCAGGTATTCATGATCCTTGGAATACCCTTGTTTTCTTGACATCCATAGAGATAACTAAAAAATTTCATTTTCTCTTATCGTAACTAAATATCTTAACATATACCAATGTGTTCTTCCAGTGTTCTTCCAGCACAAGATAATTCCTGAAGTGCATTCTGATGGGCAAATTAAAAGTTAGATATCTACCTTTAAATATAAGTGAAACTTTAGATGTTATATTATCTACTGACCTGGAGAAAGCACTACTCAACTGGTTTTGTCCTTATTGGGACTCTTCAGTCATAGTTATCTTCCATACAAGGTATTTTCTGTTTAACACTTTGAAATGATTTTGAAATATTTATTTATTTATTGGATTTATATGCCTTGCACTTGTTGACTATGCAAAGCGTTTAGTTTAAGAGCCCAGTGCCAAGTACCTGCAATGGGGGAGATCTTATAGAATACCTGCACAGCCTCTATAAGTGAAACTTGCCCTCCATCTCCATTGAACTTCTCCATTTCTGCAGAGAGACTCTGTTTTCAGAGGAACAGGCAATATTTCCAGGCAATGCGTATTTGTGTTCAGAGCACATCTGCAATGCTGAGTTCCACCTACACACACACACACACACACACCCCTCCCCAGTTGCACAATGACAGACATTAGCGTATCGTGTATAGAACTAATAATGAATTGCTGCATTTTAGAGTACAACCCTGAATGTTGTAATATGAGTCAATGAAAACAGGAAGGAAAGCCCAGTCTAGTTCATCTCTCATTTGACCCTAGAAGCAAATTTGATCTCATCCATTTTCCTTTGATGGTATTTCTTGGAAACATGCTGCTCAGTTGCCTTGGAAATAAAGATGTGTAATTTGTTTAGTGCAGAGGCATGACAAGTGGTTTTTCCGCTGTGTTCTCCGTTCAAGAGGATGCTCTCCGGTTCCCTTGCTCCTGATTCCCCTTTCATTTCTCTCTCTTGATACAAAAGGCTCTCCCTCTTCAGATTCCTGCTTTCTTTTATTCAAACCTATCATCATCTCCCCGCAGGGAATCCACTGACAGTGATTGAGACTAAGGGAAATGGTATCATCTCCATGTTGAAGAGTGTTAATGGGAGTTAAGTGCATAATTCCCAGCAGAAAGAGCTAAGAATATACAGTAGAGCCCGGTTAATTTACTCTTTGCTCTTTCACAAAACCAAGAAATGCCGCTGCTCTTTAGCCTCGGCTAGCTTTGAGCTCCAGCACCTTGGAGAATCTCTGATTTCTTTTTTTATATCTCCCGATAGACAAAGCTAATGCAGCTTGTTGGATGCGGTTGTTTTTGAAATTCATTTGATTTTTTTTTTCCTAATGAAATGTTGCAGCCTGCTTTCTGCTGTGCTGTATATGACCTGTGGTAAAGCAGGAACAATCTCACAATAAAACAACAAAAATGAATGGCCCAGTGGAAATATTTATAGCAACTTAGAGAAGGAAGATAAAAGCTAACAGCCCAAGTAGATAAAGTTTATTTATTCTTCATTGGCAGCGTTCCCTACTCTGGTGCTTTTCAGGTCATGCTGACTGTGAAGTAGGGGAGCTGTAGTCCCAATACAGATAGTCCTTGGCTTACACCCACAATTGAGCCCAAAATTTATGTTGCTAAGTGAGACATTTTTTAAGTGAGTTTTGCCCCATTTTAGGACTTTTCTTGCCACATTTGGTAAGTGAATCACTGCAGTTGTTAAAATAGTAACACCGTTGTTAAGTGAATCTGGCTTCCCAAATAATTTTGCTTGTCAGAAGGTCATAAAAGGTGATAACATAATCCCAGGACAGTGCAACCGTTAGAAATATGAACCAGTTGTCAAGCATCCAAGTATAAATCACACAACCATGGAGATGCTGCAATGGTCATAAGTGTGAAAAATTATCATAAGTCACTTTTTCAGTGCCATTGTAACTTCAAATGGTCACTAAATGAACTGGTGTAAGTCGAGAACTACCTGTCTAGCTGGAAGATGCCAGGTGGAAGTAGATAATTCTGAATTAATACTTCAGAAATAAAACACCTGACAGTTCCATGGACATTTTGGGAATTGGAGATCAAAGACAATTTGAGAAATGTAGTTTGAAATGGATTGTTTGCTAGAACTTTTATCATCTTGTCTCCACAAAACAAGAAAAATTTTAGTCAAACCCCTCCCCTGCTTTATAGACAGTTCCATTTCTATAAATATAAATATTTTGTATGAGATACTTTCAATTGCATTTTTTATTCTGAATCTAATTGTAAATTTTTATGATGGGCTGTCGTAGTTCAAGATTGTCTAAGCCCAGTATTTTTAGCCTGGTGGTGTAAGGATTCTATTGCGGGTTGAGGAGTGAAGTATTTTTCTTGTGAAGTACCTCTGGACTCTCTCAATTGTGTTAATGTCCTATATACAGTGTGGATTCCAGATGGATGAGCTATATTCGAGAATTGGCCTGGCAAAGGTTTTGTATGCCCTAGTTAGTAATACGTTACCAGAGAAGAAGCTTCGCAAAATTAGATTAACAATTCTTAATACCTTTTTGGCAATGCTTTTACAGTGAGCTATGTTACAGTTTGATTTGATATTGGTTTTGAGTGTTTTTTTAAATGTTTCTATCACTGTTGTTGTGATCCACCCAGTTAGGCCTTGTATGTCTAAATTAACAAGTGGATAAAATCATTATTTGGTTGTACCAAAGGATGATGAAGATGTTGTACATTTTTAGTTCTTCAGATGTTCTCATTAAGGAAGTTGATACAAATGACAGGAAATATGGAAGAAAGTGAACATCTAAAACAATTTAACCACAAGCTCTGCAGTTAACAATTTATCAAAAGGTAGGGTGTATGGATTTAATGCACAGACATTGTTAATATGAAACTGGAGACACATCATTTTAAAGACAGGACTTGGTATGACAGAGACATAAAATCTTTCCTCATCCGACAACAGACAAGCTTCTTCTGGGAGTTGTAGCCTAAAACATCCCAATTGCACAAAGCTACAAGAAGCAAATTTGCATATTGATTTCTTTTCTCTTATTAACTATTACAAAAAATGGTTGTAGGAGTTTTTGAGGCACCACAAATCTTTCCAACCCTGATGAGTGCTTTACACAACAAAGGTTCTAGGTTCAGGTCCTGGAATTTTCCCAAGAAAGGTTCAAAGAGAAAATAATGGAAGATGCTTCTTTCTGAGATTCTAAAAAGATGCAGTAATACAGGCGTTTTTCGATTTGGTCAAGTTTTACAGCCAGAAACATATAGGGGAGAAATGTACAGCCAAATATCACCAGTGTACTGATGATACACTACCTTGCTCTGTATCAAAAGAGGACCTCATCTAGTGACTTCCTGTACGTGCTAAATAGAAGTGGGGAGAGAACAGAAACCTTAAGTGCCCTATAAGGCTTAGGGTGCCAGGTAGGACCCTAAGGCTTGATATTTCCCCACCTACTGGAACAGGCCCAGGAGAAAGCAGAACTACTGCAATATAGTGGCCCACTCATACCACCATGAGCCTAGAAGTATACCACAATCAATGGTGTTGAAAGCTGCTGGTGAGATTACGGAGGAGCAGGATGCATGTACTGCCCCCATCCCAAGACCACAGAAGGTTATTGACAAATATGATCAATGTTGCTTCAGTAATATTGCCAGGACTAAATCTGGAATGAAAGGGATCCAGATTATCTGATGGAACTGTAAGCCTACCATCTATTCACCAACATTTCCTAGAAAGGAAAGATTTGAGACTGGACAAATATTGTCTGGATCCATAGGATTCAGCAATGACTTCTTGAAAAGCAGGCAGATGATTGTTTTTTTCAAGGTGGGTAGAACCATTTCCTCTGCAAAGAAGCATTCACAACTGTGTGGACCCAACCAACAATGAAGGTGAGAACGAACCGTCTCAAGAACAGTTTCTTCTCTAGAGCAATTTTGGCCTTAAATGGAAATTCTGGACTCTGAAGTTATCTTATTTTATTTGTTATATTGCATTGTATTGTATTGTTTTCATTAGTGTTTGTAGTTTTTTAAATTTATGCGGAGTGCCTTATCTGAGTTGATATAACAACCAAGAAATTTTGTTGTTCCCGCAAGGGACAATGACAATAAATATTTATTATATTATTCTATTCTATTCTTTGCAGATTAGCAAGGAAAAGCATAAAGCCGCACAGCATATGCTGAGGAGACATTCTGAGGCAGCCAATTCTCTTTTGCCTATCCAGTGCTCTGTTTTCCTGATTTCATTCAGGAAAGTGGCACCGAATCAGTCCTACATTCACAAACAGCGGGGCTGAGACAACATTTAATAGATAAAAAAGAACTAGCACAAAAAATTAAAAGCGTTAAACAAAACTTCTTTAAAAATGCAAATAAACCAGGAAGATGGCTGGAATTAAATTGAAAAAGGAGAAAGAAAAGAAATTGATATATCAACTAATGGATGAAGAAAGAATCCTTCACTATCAAAATGAGGAGAAAAAGAAAGTGATTCAAAACTACTATGGGAAACTATATGATCAGGAGAAAATTCCAGAAAATAAAATAAGACAATATTTAGAAAAAGCAGATTTCTCAATGACCGAGAAGATCAATATTAAGAAAGGCACAAGACAAGAATGCCCCTTGTCCCCTTTGTTATTCATAATGACATTGGAAGTATTGAATAGACATATTAGACAGGATGTAGAGATAAAAGGTATAGGGAAAAAAAGAACAGTATAAACTGCAGGCGTTTGCAGATGACAGTATTTATTTTGGAAGACCCACAAGAAACAGGGCCTAAATTAATTTTAAAAAATGGAAGAATATGGGGAAGTAGCAGAGATAGACAGAAAACAAAATTTTTAGTGAAAAACATTACAGATAAGCAGAAAAAAGAGTTAATGAAAAGAATAGATATTCAGATTACTAAGAAAGTAAAATATTTAGGAATTTATTTAACAGCAAGATGTGTAACAATTAGGAATAATCAAAAATTGATGCAACAAATTAAAACAGATTTGAAAAAATGGAAAAATTTGCAATTATCTTTGATAGGAAAGATAGCTACAATTAAAATGAGTATATTGCCGAGAGTACTGTATCTATTTCAAACAATTCCGGTAAAATTTGGAAAAAATACTTTGCGGAACTTAACAAGATAATATGAAAATACATTAGCTTAAAAATGTTGCAGGATGCAAGAAACAGAGGAGGCTTTGGACTACCTAATTGGGACTGTATTACAGGCAGCAGCATTAATATGGATGAAAGAATAGATTGCATTGAGACATACAAGACTATTGACTGGAGGAACATGATTTTGCAACTGGGTTGGCACGCCTTCTTATGGTATGGGAAAAACAGAATACATGGTTACTTTCAAAGATGTTATATAAGGAACGTGTTATTGTTAGTATGGGAGTACATTTGAGAACAACATTATTTGAAGATACCAGTCTGGCTTTCAACAATGGAAGCACTGATTTACCCAAATGTTTTTAACATGGGAAATCTCGTTAGATATAAAGTCATATTGAATGAAAATGGGGAACTCAAACAAGAATTGAGAGAACAAGGGATATGACATGGTATTCACAGATGCAGATACATTCTAGACATGAGAAAGATGCTACATTATATGGATTTTATAAAGAAGCAACAGAATTAGATAAGATATTGACAGGGGCAGAAGAAAGATTGATAAAAAAGCTGTATAACTATCTATTGGCTATTAAATTGGAAGACGAACAAGTGAAAGAGACAATGATAGGTAGGCAAAAAACTTCAGCTACACTATAGAACTAGATGAATGGCAGAAGTTGTGGGATAGGAACTGTAAATTGACAAAGTCAACCACATACAAAGAAAACTTATATAAGAAGTTTTATAGATGGCACCTAGCACCAGTGAGGTTGGAGAAGATGTTTAAAGACAAATCAGCAAAATGTTGGAAATGCCACCAGATACCTAGGTCATATTATCATATGTGATGGACATGTGTAGAAGCAAAAAAATATTGGACAAAAATACAAATGTGGTTGGAAAAGATGACAATGTAGCATATTGACTTAAAACCAGAAATATTTTTGTTGGGGTGTTGCCCAAAACCTACAGTAAAAGAAATGCATATTTAATTATACATTTATTAACTGCAGCTAGAATTGTATTTGCACAAAACTGGAAAAGTAATGAAATCCCTATAGATGAGAATGTGATTAGGAAAATATTAGAATGTGCAGAAATGAATAGATTAACGCTTGCTATAAAAGAGAAAGAACAAACTGAATATTATATGACATGGGAGTTATTTTATGGACTATTGGAGAATAAAAATAGAAGTGAGAAATAAATAGAGACTAGTGAAATAAAGTATATACCGTATGTTAAGATAGAGATGTAAACAATACAACTATTATATATAATTGTTAATTGTTAATATTATATTTTCATTAGAAGATGTGTTAAAAGAAATCAATTAAGTTATAATGCTGATTATTAATATTGTAAGATTAGAGAATTATTATCAATGTAATGAATTTGTAAACTTTGCTTGTAATTGCATAGGGACATTGGTACCCAGACAACACACTGTTTAATGGAAGATGACATGTTCAAGTTTAAAAATTATAAATTATAAAAATTAGAAATAAATAAATAAACTACAGGATGAAATAAGGAGGATTATAGACCTAAATTCTCATACAGACATACAGGTACCAAGGTCAACTATTTTTTTCAAAATCAATTTTTTTTTCTAACACAGACAAGGATTCAGGGAACAAATTTTTCACCAGCAGTGAGATGCAATGACAGCAAACAACATATTTCTTCAATTTCAAAATACAATACTTGTGTTTAAAAGCACCGTGGGATTCCTACTTCTGGCTGGTAAACTCAACTATGTCCAGCCCAAAACCATCCTTTTTTGTTTCTTAAAAAAATACTCTACACTGAATGAGGACTTTATGATAGCAATTTCAAATTGATCCCACGGGATTTTATGACCACATGAGAGATTAGGTATTTGGTGTTGCCATGCTTGCTGCTATAGCAGCTGCATGTGACCTTTAAGCTTAGATACCAAGAAGTAATGTTGCCATCTGAGCCAAAATAATATCAATCTAATTGAATGGAGTTTCATATGTCTGGAACATCCCACCACTTTTGTCTCAAAATCATCAATCCTAATATTAAACCTGAAGCACTGTTGGTGGGTAATTAGAATAGGTTTTCAAGAACAGGGTTTGCTTGATCTTTCCATATACTTTGCAAGGTTGCCTCTACAGAGGAAATTCAAATTTAACATCACAGGTTTGGGTTGACAGGGCAAATAAAAGCTCCTTAAAAGATCTCAATTTCTTTCAAGATAGCATTGTTTACAGGATCTTACAAGATTCTTAATCAGAAATTTAAAGGCTAGGTCACATTTACATAGGCTATAGGTACAGACTTAAAAGTGTATCTAATAAATCTTAATACCATGCCTCTTTCTAGACTGGAGAATATCCAATACATTGGGAAATATCTGCACTACATACAGTAGAAGTATTGATAGATTTTTACATAAGGTAGGTGAGAGAACAGACAAGACATGCACATTCTGGGACCCTAAAATGGCACTGTTTGATAAATGGGACCCAGAGCATACAAACTCTATCTACTCTTATTGAAAATAGATGATTCCTCAGATATCTCTATCCTGTGACAGGAAGTGCGTTATATATGACAACTAGAACAGTAGTACCATTATATGAGTGTATCAAGGTGCACCCATAATTATCCTGTGCGTTTTGGACATTATAGTTTCTGAATAGTTTGCAAGAGCAACTCCATGAGGAGCATGTTGCAGTAATCCAAACAATATATCACCAAGGCATAAGCAAGTATGTGCAGAGCCTCCCAATATAGCAACATGTGCAGAGAGAGAGAGAGAGAGAGAGAGAGAGAGAGAGAGAGAGATGGATGGATTTATGCAAGGACCTCCTAGCCACAACGATTAACTGCTCCCCAATTGTGCACCGGTTCTAACTGAGGTAGTGTGGCTCCATCCAGAACTATGGAAGCTACTTGATCTTAGCCTGCTCTTCACCATCCAACAACTTCCAGATACTGAAGCTACCTGGAGAGCCCTGACAGCATTATTGGATGACCAGAAATTCAGCCTACTGTTGATACACATTGGCCAGCACCCTCAAGTAGATGATAAAAACCCTGTGGCATTTCATAAATTAAAGTCTAGGGCTACAATCTATACAACCAACCCACAATACTGACTGAAAGTGGCCCTGAAAGAAGAAGAACCACCGCAACACCCTGCCTTCTCCTACTCCTAATACTTCAGGCAATCTGGAAGGATATAATGATCAACCAATTGGAAAGCTGCTAAGAGAGAAGAAGGCATACCACTCCCATCCCTAACTTGACACATGGCATTTCAATGTTTTACCCAAACCAAAACCTAATTGAAAGGGGTACAGGTAACGGTACCTTCCTTAAACAAGAACTGAAATTAAGCATATCATAACCAAACTTCAAACCAAACTGTCTGTAGGTATACTTCAATTGTTCTTAGTTAAGAGTACTTGATGAAATAGCAGTTCTAGAAACTGTAAGAGAAACAATTGATTTGTAATATATATTCTAGTCATTCTTATTTGGGGTAAGGGTTGTGTGCTGAAGAATAATGTTTCTCCATTATATTTTCAATGTATCATCATTCCCCTTTCCTTCCAATCAGGGATGGGTTTCTCCCGGTTCGCTGGTTACCCGCTTTGTGGACGTGCTTCCCGATTGGCTATCAAAAGCGTGCTGCGCGGGATCGCCTTCAAAATCTTCGTGGTGTACTGCAAAGACTCTGATCCAACACCTGTGCAGCGGCTATCTGCTGCATAGCTGTTGGATCAGAGTGTTTGCAGAATACCACAAAGATTTTGAAGGCGATCCCGCGCAGTGCGCTTTTGACAGCCGATCGGGAAGCACGTCCACAAAGCGGGTAACCAGC
>JANHGC010005098.1:0-11169 GCA_027560395.1 Boaedon fuliginosus | reverse complement strand
CCCAATGCTTCTAAACAGGAACCTTGGGAAACTGGGCCACATCTACCATATTCCCAAATATAGCACAGATATATAATTTTATCCTTTGAATTTATTCAGCTCAAGGACAAGGGTGGGGTCAATTTTTGGAAAAAATAATAATAAAATAACCCACCCCTAGGGTATACCTACCTATATTTGCTGTGTTTTCAGCACAGCTGATGGGCTCTGCAGCCTGCCTCAGCTGTTTTTCGGCCTAGAGGCTTCTGCAGGAAGTTTGTTTTCTAAAGACAAATCTAAAGAAACAAACTTCCAGGGGAAGCATCTAGGGGAAAAAACAGCTGACGGGCTGCAGAGCCAATCAGCACACAGTGAATATAGGCCCAAAATGTAAAAAACAAACAACCCCCCCCTTTTTAAGCTCTGACTCGAGTATAAGCCGAGGGTGATTTTTTCAGCACATTTTGGGTGCTGAAAAACTTGGTTTATACTTGAATATATACGGTATTTGTCAGTAGTGAAATTGTATCAGTAAGAACCAAATTCTTATTAACAAAAATAAGAAATAAAAATCTGTTTCTGTCAAACCACTAAAAATTTTTTCAAGTAACTGATAATGACACTATGTTATGATTTTAAAACATGAGCACTGCTGCATTTTAAATCCCAGCCATTTCTTCACTGTTGGAAGGTAAAGAAATCTCTTATAAAATAATAATTAAATGCAGAGAGTACTAAATTTCTACCCAGCATGAGCTGCCAGCAGTTACAAAATGAAAACATTAGGTCATTAAAATAAAAGTCTGCTAAAATATCTAGGTAGACTTTTCTGATTACCTGTTCTTTTGAGAATATGTAGCAATAATAAAACGATAGCTCTTCAGCAATTGGCTTTAGTCATGAAAAGTAAATATTAATGTTTTTAAATGAATGCTATTATGGACATAAATGTGAAGCAAAATATAATATACTGATCTTTCTTCTGGTTATGGATGTGTGTTCTGTAATCATCAGTGTCCTAAAAGGTCTTCTGATTATGGTTTGTATGACTTGATTTTGCACCAAAAGTAGCAGGCACCATTCAGAGACTGCCATGGCCCTTTAACAGGAATGTTAATTTACGAATATTTATTTATTTATCAAATTTATACAGATACCCATCTCACAAGTGATTGTGAACAGCATACACAAAAAAAATAAACATGTCAAATGCAGTCACATTGTAAATATGCACATGTGCACATGTGCACACATAGAATTTGATTCAAATCAACCCGATTAGACCGTTTCTGTGTATAGTTCCTGCAGCTGGCAGCTGGTGGCAGTTGTGGCCAAGGAGGCTTTGCTTAGTTCCATCTGGTGTGCCAGCTGTACTCCTTGAATTTGGAATCAGTTCAGATGGTTATTCAATGCCGTAAGTCACCTCAAAGCTCAACTACTGCAATGCATTTTACCTGGGGCTGCCCTTGAAAATCACTCAGAAGTATCAACTGGCAGAATGCAGCAGTAAAAGCAGTGATGGGCATGCCTTGGTACTCCCATGTAGCACTTCTGCTCCATGAGCTACATTTGTTATCAGTCTGTTTTGAGGTATGATTTAAGGTACTAATTATTACCTATAAAACTCTACTTGGCACAGGACCAGGTTATTTGAGGGACTGCCTGTCTCCAGAGGTGGTATTCAGCCAGTTCCGACAGGTTCTGGAGATCGGGTAGTGATAATTTTGATTGATTTAGAGAACCGGCAAATAATCCCTCTGATTGGCTGACACTGGCAAATACCACCTCTGATTGGCTGGCAGCATAGCCATGCCCATCAAACCATGCCTACAGAGCCTGTAGCAAAAAAAAATTGAATACGACCACTGCCTGTCTCCCATGCTTTTTGCCTGGTTGGTAAACGTTAGCCACGTTAGCATGCCCCAGATCTCTTTGATTGATCTATTGCCCAGGGAAGGAGAAGGAAATGCATCTTCTCTTCCCTTTGGGATCCTTTTCTGAAATCTATGTGGCTATCATGCCATTTGTATTCCATAAAGATCTGGTTATTCTCCCAGATCTTGGAATAAGATAGATAGGGCCTCCTTTTGAGTGTGTCTGCTATTTTTATTTGTAAACTGTGCATATTCACTATCAGTTGGGGATGTATTGGTTTTTTATGTTATTATTTATGAATTGCCCAGTTCACAATAGCCAGTTAAAGTCATGTGGTGCCTATATTGAATTAGATAAATAAAAGCCAAATTTCACACAAATCAGCACCATAGAATTGTATCTTTGAAAATCTTATTTTTCTAAAGTTCTTATATCTTTATTGATTTAGAACAGTATGTGGTGAAATCTACACTCATGGTACCCTCTTGAATGGACAATGTCAGACATACTGTAGAAGTTGATGGTGTTCCTGAGTACAAAGAAGGAGCATTTGCAAAGAAAGATAATATCCCCCTCTTGAATAAGGTAGACTGGGGATGAGGTAAGATTATAAAGGATTAATTTGGTGGTCTTTTCTATAAAATAATTCCCTTAACCATACAGCTTGCTAATGTAGCTCAGAGAAAACCATTCCATATCTCTGTGGTGGTGAACCTATGGCATGTGTGCCCGAGGTGGAATGCAGAGGCCTCCCTGCGGGTATGCGAGCTGTCGTTCCACACACATGCACACACGCCTCCCCCGATTTACGTTTTGAAAAAAGTCCCTCCCACCTGCCCCAGTGCTATACTTCCTTTTCTTCCCTCTTCCGAAGCACAGAGACTGCCATGTTTTCCGGAAGAGGGAAGATTGTGCATGGATGGGAGGGCATGTGTGCACGCATGAAGATGCACATGCATATGTGCAGGGAGTGAGTACACACGCACTCATGCACTCGTACACACGTGCACACTTTCGGCATGCGAATCAGAAACGGTTCACCACTACTGCCATATCTGAATGATGTCACTTAGACAGAATCACATAGATGATCTTTCTCCATCCTGCTCCCCAAATCTCTCTACTACGATACTAGAACATAGAACAGTCAAGTTGGAAGGGACCTTGGAGGTCTTCTAATCTAACCTCCTGCTCAAGCAGGAGATTATATATATCATTTCAGATAACTGATTGTCCAGTTCCTTTTTGAAAGCGTCCCATGATGGAGCACCCACAACTTCTGAAGGCAAGTTGTCCCATTGGTTATTGCTCTGACTTTTAAGAAACTCCTCCTTAATTCTACATTGCTTCTCTCCTTGGTTAGTTTCCATCCATTGTTTCTTATCTTGCCTTTTGGTGCTTTGTCAAATAGTTTGATCCCCTTGCCTTTGTAGAAGTGCCTCAAATATTGGAACACTGCTATAATGTCTCCCCCTTGTCCCCAACACAGTGTTTTACACAAATGCTGTTTTACCCTGCTTTTGTTGCCTATTGTAACATCTCAGAAGTCAAAAGAAACATATCACGATCAGAATTTGTTTGGCAGAACCAAAGCAAATCAGGTTCCAATCTAGAAAATTAATACCTATTCTGAATTACCCACTGTCCCATCTATTTTGAAGTCTAGTTGAATCTGATTTTCATTCTTAGCTTGACGGCTTTTTTAGCACTTGTATTAAAGTTTTCCAAGGGCAGCTGAAATGTTGCTGGTCCTTGGGGAACTGTATAACATAAACACACATTCTTGAACACTGTGCAGCACAAAAACTAATTTCTCAACGACAGTCTTGTCTATTTAATCTCCAGATCGCCTGAATTTTCTCTGCCATTCCTTCCATTTGAACTGCCTAGAAGGATAAAGTTGTTAAATGATGTATCGTCTATTTCTCATATGGACAGGCAAGGGAGAATGTTTATATACTGTATTGTATTTTTTTTAACCAGTACTACATGACAGTTTTCTACGGTCAGTTTTCTACTGTCAAGCTAATCAGACAAATATATAGGTAAAGCAGCATAGGTAAGACCAGAATCTATGTATTATGCTGGCAATTATCATGTCCTGAAATACTGTGTGTCGATATTTTGTCCCTACTTTCAAACTAATGGTATAGAGCAAAATATTTTGATTGGAAGACTAGGGTATGGATTCTAGCAGGTACAGAATAGAAAGAGCATGTCTGGGATAAAACAGGACCTTGGTTATACTTGTGGCAGTCTGATCAAAATGTGTTAAAACTGGCTGTTGTTATCATTATCAAGGAATGCTGTATCTGGCATAGGTATGACACTGAGAATCAAGTCTGTGTCTTATCTATATCACTAATAGGCTTTTTTCTTTCTTTTTATGACCCTTTAATCCCTTTATTTGTGGTGGAGTCAAGGTGACTGAATGGAACTGAGCATTTACTGGCTGGAAGCTCTTCCTGATGCCTACGTTGAATTCACAGCAAATATTTTTTTCTTTGTGCCCTGATTCTCTTTGTGCCTCTGTCACTGCCTAGGATTGAATTCTCAACCTTTGAGTGGGAGGTGAATGTCTTCACCTCTAGGCTACCGCACTGCTGTGTATTGCTAATAAACTGAATATGAACTTCAGAAATAAATAATGTATAAATATAAATAAATAAATAAATATTATTAGTGGCTTACTGGGTGCTATACCAAAATGTCCCGGATGCTATTTAGAAAATCTGTGCACTGAAAAGTTTCTATCTGTCAATAACAAAATGCCACATTGCTTGAATCCTTACATCTACTACGCCAAAGTATTACAACAATCTAGGTTCTTGAGAAGAACTCTGTGTGAATGAAGACCAACACCAGCTAAAAAACTGGTAGATATGATTTCACATTGTTGTATTTGTAAAAGTAATCCAGCTGAACATGGGGCTTCCTATTCCTATTCCTATTCTATTTGTCCTCCTCAGTCTGAGATGCACCCACCTATGAGAATGGACAGTGCAGAATGATTTATCTGCTACTTGCTTGCTTAAGAATTCAGTCACAGCAGCAGCAAAAATAATGGATAAGTTCACACAATCATGGCAATGAGGATCTCTTTTTTCCCCAATCTTCTTTCATTTTTGTCTTCAGTAAAGTTTTTAATCTAACCAAGTCATATTTCGGAGTCTTCTGCTGAGTCTAGCCAAGAATCAGGTTAAGGATTAAATGTCTCAATGCCTGTGGTTTACTAGAAATGGGGTATGAGCCTGGTAGGTCCTGCTGAAGATATCTCTGTGTGTAAATAATCAAGATATTATTCCTGGGGCTTAATTGTCTTGGATGTGACAATTCTGTAGCTTTTTATTTCTTAATTTAGGAAACTTTTGAGAGTTTCTATACATTTTAATAGGCTGATATTTTTTCCAAGAATATTCCATTTATTGGGTTTTGTAGATGAAGGAGCTGCTTATATGATGTCTTAATTTAAATTGTATTTGCTCATAACTGGTTTATAATGCTACTTTTAACTAAGTTGGGTTCATTTTGGCTTTAAGTGCAAGGTATACATCCAGATAATTATGGCAATCTAATATAGCCATAAGAATTTGGATGGTAGAATCATAATTTAATTATTTTTATTCCTATTCTTCTCATTATTATATTCTGTGAAAGTACTATGGAAAACATAAACACAAATAACTTTAAATCTTTAAAGTGGTGGGATTTGCACAAGCATTGTAATAGCAGATTCAGTATGGTATTATCTTTCAGGGGAACACATAATCTTTCAACTTCATTTCTTGATATTGTCTGTTAAAAAAAATAGATGATGATATGTAATTCTTCTGTTTCAGACCTTCAGAGAACCCCAGACAGTCAAAATAGAAAAGTTACGTTCCTTTTTGGGGGAGTTCAGTCCTTTTTATAGAAAGCTATCACAAAATAGTGCTATGTTTGTAGCACTATTCTATTCGACGGGTTGACCAGATGATATTGAATTTCAAAGACAGAAAGTCAGAAAAAGAAGAAGAAAGAAGAAAATTGTCTATCAGCTTATCATACATTGTATAAATCATTCAGTCCTAGCCTTCTCTCCAATGATAATCTATGCTGTATTTTTTTTAAGGAAATGGAAAGCAACTGGGAATATAGATGTGCAAACTGCAAATAAGGTATTACGGTATTAATGTGAGAGTCTCACACAATGAACTAATGTGTAAAAGTTATGAATTGTTTGCCACAACAATTATGTAGGGTTTGAAATAATTTATTTATAGTGATTTCTAAATTTACATCTAAATCTATACCATACACAATTTTGAAAATTTATATCCAGAGTCACATGCACATATTAGTTTCTGACATTCACCAAGAGATCAGTTAAGGTAGCAGATGGAAGCAAGGAGCTCCTGTGAGCTAAAGTCTGATTTGAGAAGCTAAGCACAGTCAGACCTGATTGATACTTGGATTGGGAACTGCAGTATCTAGAAATTCTTGGACAATTAACTAGATTAGGAAGATGAAAAAGTATCCCAGAAGTGGCAAACCTTTTTCATATTGATGCAGTCACCAGGGGTTGAGTTCAACTGGAAGATCTGTTTATAATCCTATCTATCAAAATGGAATTTAACACTTGGGCAATTCCAGTCACTAGATACACAGCTGAATAGTGGACTGGATTCAAGCAGAACTAAAAGTCCTGGTTAGGAAGTCCAGAAAAATAATGACAATAAATCATGCTCTTCATGCATGTAGCAATGTTGACAGACCAAGGAGAATAAGTGACATGGCATGTTGCAAGTAGACCAGACAGTTGAAGAAGAAAAAAGGGCATTGGAAGAATACCTGAAGGACAGTGAAGAAGATACACTGAAGCTAGTACACATGACTTCTACAAAAAACGACATGACAAAGCGGCGACAGTGGTGCATTGGAATATCTGGAAGAAATACCATTTAGCCTCAAGCAAGAATTGGTGGGACCACAAAATAAACAAAGTAATAGAAAATGGGCAAGCTAAAAAGCTCTGGGGTTTTAGAATTTAAACACACAAGCACCTGTCACATAAATACCCTAGACTTAACCATTGTTGATAAATAAGACAAAAAACTCTGGATAGTGGACATGGCACTTCCTGGAGATAACAGAATAAAAGAAAAAGAAGAGGAGAAAATCACAAAATACAAAGACCTGCAAATGAAAATCGAACAAGAGTTCCTTGGTGCTCTCTGAGCTTGGTTGTTTTCTTGCACACCTTTCATTACCCAAACTAGGTAACATCATCAATGCTAATGATATTACCTGGTTTGGGTAATGAAACATCTGCAGGAAAATAAACAAGCTCAGAGAGACCAAGGATCCCTCATTCCAACCCTGAACTACAAATATTCCCCTTTATCAGTAGAAGTAAAATGAGTGTGGCAAAAGAAGCATATTCCATCGATTATATTGATGGCATTGCAAAAACCTATGGGGAATTAGGTTCTAACCTATTAGAAACAAGATAGTACAATATGAGCATAAGAATGAATAATAATGTATTGATAGATGACAGAGTATGGTTTCTCTGGACTCCCAGCTAGACCAGGATGATCAATACTGTTGTTAAATGAGAATTCTGGGACTTGTAAGGCCATGTAAATTGAAGATTTGATTGAAGAAAGCTGACACCCATTGTTGTACCAAGTTATTTCTTGGTCCATTATGCTTGTGTGAATGTTCCTATGTTTTAAAGTAGTACTGAAGCAGTGTTCTTCCTTTAAAAAAGATCACTTCATTATGATTTGGGTGGGACTGGAGGTGGATTTCTCAATGATAGTTGTGCTTCATAGAACTGCTTTCCAAGTACTCAGCATTTTAAAGGACTTTTAAAAACTATCTCTTTTTAATAGAGCTAAAGAAGCTTTTTGGATGAGAAGTGAAATGTTTTCTAGGAAAAAACAAAGTCTATTTGCCTTTTGAAAAAACACTTTTGGGACATCTCTTTTTAATGTTTTTAGCTGGTTCTTGTATTAATCATATTGCTGTTTTATGTATGTTTAAAATCTTTAAAGAGATTTTATGCCAGCCTAATTATATTTTAATATTGAGGTATATTTCTAAAACATTGTTATATTAGTCTGTATATTTATATACTGTACATATTTATTATCTTCACCAGATTTGATTCAGAAAAACAGTGCATGGTTAAATAAAGCTAAATAATACAATATCCTAAACATTTAGGATATTTTTGGATAGAAATCTTGTTTTTTTAAAAAAATCTTCCTCTGTTGTCTAAAAATCTGAAAATATTTAATTTGCTTGTTTTAGAAAGAACAAAAAGATAGAGACAGCATTGAATGATATTGTTAGGAGAGGAGAAAGGTTTTGATATGTTACTGACAATATGATGAACACCACTGCAATTACTGTCACTTTAAATTAATTAATAATAAATTCCAGACTTTCCTAAAGGCTCATTTGTACATTAGCAGTTGCAATTATGGACTTGAGGTGAGCTCATCAAATTTACTGAGGACCTCCGATGCATGTAGAATGGATTATTGATGCACTGATAAGCTGGAAAAACATATTTGTAATATTTCAGACAATTGGTGCCTACCTAGAACTGACTGCTCCCATTGAAAATGCATTCTGTTTCAAAATCAATGACTAGGCTCACAATCACAGAAGTCTTACGTCAGCCTATTATTATTTATGTGAAATGCTTACCAAGAATAATGGGATATTTGAAATCTGCAGCATAATACCACTGTGTTTTCAGACATTTATTTGTTTGTTTGTTTGTTTGTTTGTTTATTTATTTATTTATTTATTTATTTATTTATTTATTACACTTTTATGCCGTCCAACTCCTGAAGGACTCTGGGTGTCTTACAGCATAGATAGCAATAGGACTCAGATTTTATATACTGCTTATCAGAGCTCTACAACACTCCCCAAGCAGTTACAGAGTCAGCATATTGCCCCCAAACAATCTGGGTCCTCATGCATGTTATTCTCTACATGTTTATATTTTTTGTTCTCCTTTATTATTAAATATTGAGTTTCATATCATTTTTGACAGGCTTTAGAAGTCACACCCAAGATTTTAAAAATCAGAGGATGGCTTCTGAAAGAAAAACAATGGTAGGCTGATATGGGAGAATCACAGAAACATATAGTTGGAAATGGCCAATTAGAAATCATGTTCAGCTCTCTGTTCAGCATAGTAATTAGAATTAAAGTATTACTTTGAGACTTCCAGGTGGACATCCGGCGATACTGGGATTAAAGACGCTGGCTCCACGGCTTTTGCCCCATGCCATCCAGTCTGAGGACCTTTAAAAGGGTCTAAACCTCCCTGCAGGGGAGGCAAGCAAAGGAGTGTGGGAGTAGGGCTTAGGGGGAGTGTGCAAACTCCCTGCCTACTAACTGTGTACTCCTTGCCAAGGACTGGGAAGGACGGCACCTTAATGGCTGCCAACAAGCCAGGAACCACACCGGAGAAGCAAGGGCAGGAGAGAGAATAAGATTTCCAAACTGGTGCAGAGTGGGGTAAGATAAAGCAACTAAAGAAATTCGACCCCCAAACTAGGCTTGAAGACTAATAACAGAGAGTTACAGGCGAAGAGGAAGTGGCACGTAAAAGGGAGGCAACGAAACAAGTAAGAAGCCGTTCCCCCTCCCCTGTTTTAAAGACTGACTTTTTGGACTTTTTGGAGCTGCGGAGAGCTGGAATTATGAGGACTTTTATTTGGACTATCTTTAACTTTAACAAATATTCCGGAGGTCCCAAGATGGCGGCCGCAGCAGAGGTTTGTTGTCCGCTGTCTGTGAGACTTGCCGAAGGATCTTTATAGGACATTATATATCTCTCCTTTTGGCTGGTAACTTGAGAGGTGGAGAGGGAATGTGGGAAGGACGGCCCCAATCTGTGTCTGACTGAAGCCGTGGTGCCAGCTCGGGGCTCATACGGCTGGACGAACTTGTGAATGCCAAGAACGCCAAGAATATCAGCTGGTCGGCAGTTTAGCTGGAGGGCCAGCATTCGGCATTTGAGGTCGCCGCTACCGGAGAGCTGGAGGTTTGAGGTGGAGGCTCGAGGTGGAGGGTGCCGAGAGTGCCAAAAAACCACTGACTTAATACCCGACCCTTAGCTGCTGCAGAGCCCGGAGCTTGGCAACAACGAGGACCGCAAGAACGAGCTGCAGTCTGAGCAAGAGGCTGGGCTGTGAGGAGATTGGGGGTTGAATGACTGTCCCCAGCAGGCGGTTGGCTGGGAGACGGGGTTCTGACCATGATGTGTGGGGGTGGCTGGACCTCGGGACTTCCCCTGATGAGCGGCGGCGTCTGACGGCACTGGGGCTGGTTTGAGGCTGTCGGAAGTGCTGGCTCAGCTCCCTCATGGTTGTGAGGGGCTGGGTGGGACATTTACCACCATCCGGGGGGTGCCCTGAGGCTCTGGACTATGTGACTCTGACCACTTCACCACATCAAGGGCAGCCCAAACTTCCTGATTTATGACCTGGGTGAGGCTGCCTGTTGGGAGCAGAGGAATCCGGCAAGTGAAAACACCATTGCTGGCTTGCTGAGAGTTTGGTGGAACTTAGTGGAGAACTTTGTCCTAATTAGCCAGGATGACTGTCCTTTTTCCCTGGCTGTTACGTGACTCTTGGACGATCTTTGGACCACTGCTACCATCTAGTGGCGGGCCTGATGATTGTTACCTGTCAGACCTGTTGAATGACCAGCTCCTAAGTACTACAGAGATCTACTCTTCTCCCTCCCTCTCCCCCACTCCTTTCGTCTTCCTCTGTTTTTACCAGCTTGTCAGGATGCTGGTTGATGCTTCCTCCCTCCATTTCCCCCCCACTGCCATGGGATATCTCTTGTTACCATTAGCCATTGCACTTTAGGAGAGAAATAATTATATATATATAGCTAGATATATTTTTATATTGGTATTTTATGTGTTTTAAACTTTAAATATTTATGTATTTTAAATTTAAATTAATTTAATCCAATTTTAGTTAATAGAATGTCAGTTGAGAATGAATGTGTTGAGGGGTGGGACTCCCGCCGGCTGGATACGGCGGTCGAGAATAGAGAGGGACGGGCCACATCCGTGGTGGAGCCCGAGGGGCAGCCGATCACTGTGGTGACTGGGAGAGGCAGATATGGCGGGAGCCATGGGGTTAGCCATTACCGGGGACCGCGTACTCGCCAATTGGTGGCAGTACCGTGGTCCGACCTCGTGTGCTCGTCTCAGGGGCCCGTTGACCAGGGAATTCAGGGCCCTGGGCTCCGACTGTTGCTTTTCAATGCCAGGTCGGTGGTTAATAAAGC
>JANHGC010005095.1:252399-263908 GCA_027560395.1 Boaedon fuliginosus | reverse complement strand
GAGTATAAGACGCACCCAGATTTTCACCCTCTTTTAGGGAGGAAAAAAGTGCATCTTATACTCTGAAAAATACGGTAACCGCTAGCCTTCAAGGCTTGGGGGTGGGGTGGGGTGGGGGATGGAAACTTTTCCCTAGAAGCCAAAGTCTTTTTTATCACTTTTTTTTTCAATGTCACCAGATGTGCTAAAATTCAACTACATAATATAACCCTGAACTTCCTTTTTAAAAATTGTCTCCTGAACTACTCAACTTCAGGCTGCCAAAATCTACTGGTTGATAATGGGAAACAAGGGGAAATGGTTAGGGTAAAACTGCCAAGAGCTTAATGTTCATTTGCAAGTGAAAACATGTATTTTTCTTTTTTTACATTTATTTAGTTATTTGATTTATATAGCCACCCATCTCACACGTATAACTTGTACAGCACTTACATTCTGCCAATTTCAAATGACTCCAGGGGATTATTTATTATACTGCCAATTCTAAAGATCTCTCAGCAGTTTGCAATTAAACGTCAAACCTAAACTGAACCCCGCAATATTAAAAACAATTAAGTTTAATGATTAAAACACTTAAAAGACTTTTCTAAAAGATGCATTTTAGTGTCTTTTTCATATCGAAGATGTTAGTGCTTTACAGCCCTCTCTAAGCAGTTGACAGAGTCAGCATATTGCTCCCAACAATCTGAGTCCTCATTTTACCAACCGCGGAAGGATGGAAGGCTGAATCAGTCTTGAGTGGTCAGGATTGAACTCCAGACTGTGGGCAGAGTTAGCCTGCAATACTACATTCTAACCCCATGATGGAGAACCTATGGCACGCGTGCCACAGGTGGCACATAGAGCCCTCTCTGCGGGCACGCCAGCCTTTGTCCCAGGCCAGCTCCACTGCGCATATGCGTGTACCTCCCGCCAGCCGGCTGGTTTTCAGGTCTCCACCATGCATGCCTAGGGGGGTGGGGCGCATGTCCTGGGGACACTCACATTGCATTTTGGGGTTCGTGCACATGCGCATGGGCTCCTACACCCTGTTTTGGGCCTGAGAGACCTCCTGCACCAACCTGAAAGCCAAAAATGGGCGAGGGAGGGCAGGCGCATGCACAGGGGATACACGCAGATGTGGGGGCATATGCACGGGGCACCTACATTGCATTTTGGAGTTGCGGGCGCACACTTTGGGCACTCGGCACCAAAAAGGTTAGCCATCACTGCTCTAACCATTGTGCCACCATGCTCTTTTAGGATTGCAATCTTGTTGGACATAATGTGCTAAAATTGTAGAAGCTAAAAGCAGCTTCTACGATGGCAAACTTTGGCAAAGGAAAGGGGGAAAGCCACTATGCTATCTGCTTCTAGCAATCTGCCTGCCCTCACCCATATTGCTTCTTCTCATCATATGGATAATTTATTTCTTCAATGATGTATTTTAGGCTGCTTTTAAGACCTTCCCAAGGCAACTTCCAGAGGTTTCCTCAAACAAGTTCGGATGGGGTCCATGACCATACAGGGAAGGGAAAATAGCATATGAGGCTTTGCTCTCACCACCCTGAATTTTTTCCTGCTGTGGATGTCCCCAGCAGCTTCCAAGATAAAGCACAGAAAGTAGTTAATTGAAAGTGGTGATGAAGATAACCAAATATATATTACATGTGAAATAAAAAGCAGAAGGAAATAGAAGAGAAAGGCTCCGCATTCTGGGTCTCCCTGGAAGTTTAGTCAACCTGCTTTTAGCTGGCCTTTGTTTTAAAGGCAACATTATGATAGAAATAGCAAGGAAAGCAGCGTTATTCAGATTCAGTCCAATTTAAGGCAAATTTCTGTATTGACATGTGTACGTGCACACACGCAAGCACACGTGTGCACACACACCTACATTAAAAAAAAACAATAATAGATTGAATGTGGGAATGATTATGAAAAGCACCTTAACTAACATCAGAAGACCTAAGAGATGCCTATGGAGTTGTACTTGATTTTATAATGGAAACCCTCCAAAAACATTGTCTCAATGGGCCAATTAACACATTCCTTTTTGTTTTTGAGAATATGCATCTCCTTAAACAATCAATACTGCAAAGAAGCAATGTCTTGGAACTACAGCAATATGTATTTCTCTTGCTACAGTAGAACTTGGGTTTCATGAGTCATTTCAAAATTGGAGAAAGGCACGATCAGATCTTCCCTGGCATCCCCTTGGTATGTTTTTCCACAGTTCCAACCCTTTCCAATCAGCTATTGGCAAAAGAGGAGCCTAACCCAACACATCAAGGCTTGGAACATCTATCCACCAGGCTTAAAAGTTGCCAAGGTTGGAGACCATCATCCAGATGTGGTTCATTAAAATGCAAATTGTCCTCGACTTACAACTATTTGTTTGAAGTTACAATGATACTGAAAAAAAAGTGACTTACAACCATTTTTCACAAGAGGTTTGCAGCATCCACATAGTCATGGGCTCAAAATTCAGATACTTGGCAACTGGCCTATATTTGTGACAATTGCCGTGTCCCGGGGCCATGCGATCCTCTTTGGCGACCTTCTGACAAGCAAAGTCAATGGGGAAGCCAAATTCGCTTAACAAAAACGTGTTACTAACTTAACTGTGGTGGTTCACTCAACAACTGTGCTACAAAAGGTCGTAAAATGAGGCAAAACTCACTTAACAAGTATCTTGCTTAGCAATGGAAGTTTTGGTCTCACATGGTCGTACGTCGAGGACCACCTCTGCATGACACAGAGCCCAGTGTATCATTTTTATCAAGCCAGTTGTTAATTAGATCGAAATTACAGAAAGGCAATATGCCTTAGACATTAATCTTAGCAAACCCAGAAAATAATTGCTGTTTGTTGTTCTTATTACCCAGGATCTAATAAACAGGAAAGGCTGAAAATGTTTACCTTTCTTTTCTAAATAAGGAATTTGTTTATTTGTAGGTATTTTATTAGAAGAAAATAATCTTATAAGTTCCCCACTTCCCAGCCTCAAAATTAACAGGGCGCCACATATTACTTACATTAGAGATGGTCAGAAGGAGGACCAATTTCGAGAGATGTCAGTATTTCTTGCTTGAAGAACACAGGACCCTGTAGCTATTGTTCCAAATTCTGAAGGTCCTTTGCGCGTTAACCAATAATGCACATTGAGAACATGCCCACATGAGGATTCTAAGCAGCTCCAGACATCTGTTTTTCCCATGATGTCAGCAGTGCTGGAAAATTAAGCTGGTTTATCTCCAGCTCAGCTGTGGCTTAGACAAGAGTGCTATGGAACTCATGTTATTCTTGCCTTCTTGTGTGGAGATGTTGCTGTTCCACTTCTCTTTTAGCAGGAACGCTTACTTCATTCCTTCACCTGTTTTTTTGGACTGTACAGGGAATCCTCGACTTATGACCGTTCATTCAGGAACCTTTCAAAGTTACAATGAACCAAGGAATTTACCACCTGTTCCTAAAGCTATGGATGCTGCAGTAACCCTGCAATCACGTGAACAAGATTTGGGCACTTATTCACCAGCCCTTATGACAGACCTCAGGGATGCCCTCACCTGCATCCCACCCTGCTGGGTCCCTTGGGCCTACCTTCCACCTGGCTGAGTCCCCCTGCAGGCCTTGGGCTTGCTTCCTGCCTCTCTGGGTCTCAAGTTTTAGTTCCATTCAGGAAGAAGAAAGGAAAATTTGGTTTCAGTTGGTCCAAATACATACTCCATTTGGCAGGTGTCAGGGTTGAGTCTGAGCCTGTTTCTCACCATCCAGACCTTCAGAGCCTCCAGACACTGAGATAAGACCTTGATCTGACCACTTAGTCAGCCTTAGCTTAGATATATCATCAGCTTAGTGATCATACCTGACCTCAAAATGACCAGATTACCTCACACAGATATTAAACAAGAGAGAGGAGAGTGCCAGGTCCTACGGCACCCTGCATATCAAGGAACTCAGGTTCACAGTCTTCTCCCACAAACACTGACTGCGACCAATTATAAAGAAAGGGGAAAATCACCACAATACAGTGCCTCCTATTCTTCATCCCCAGAAAATGGTCCAGAAAGACTGTGGTCAATTGTATTGAAAACAGCCAAGACATCAAGAACTGGGATAGTCATGGTTCCTCTAGAGATCACCACAAATGTGCCCGATGGCATCTCTGTACCAGGTTCCTGTCTGAATCCCAACCAAAATGAGTCCAGGGCCCTTTGAAGCTGAAGAGATTTTTTAAAATCCACTATTTATTGTTCTTTTGTTCCATATATAATGGCTAAAAACCTCAGTGTGGGTGAGAATATGTCCTCTTCCTGTTACATTTAAATACACAAATGCCTTATGCCAGAGGTGTCAAACTCAAGGCCCAGGGGCCAAATCCAGCCTGCGGAGTGCTTAGATCTGGCTCGCAGGGCCGTCCTGGAAATAGCAAAGGACCGGCCCGCAGTGCCTCTGCCAGTGAAAATGGAGCTCATAAAGGCTGCTGTTTTTGCAGGCAGAGAGAGGCAGGAGGCCATCCCATCCAAAAATAGCTTGGGAGCCCAGGTGCCCCCCAACACAAGTGATGTCATGTTGGCCACGCCAACCCTGGCCACATCCACCCCAGCTCCCAAGGTCAAACGTAACCCTGGTGCAGTCCTCAATGAAATTGAGTTTGACACTCCTGCCTTATGCCATTATAATGATACTATTGTTGCTAAAATTAAAAAAAAAGATTATTCAGATATCCAAATAAATTTATCTTAAAACTTTGGAATGGTCTTTTCTTACAGCCACCATGACCCACCAGTTTCCAGCCCTCTCTCCGGAGCAGAAAAAGGCACTCTCTGACACAGCCCAGCGGATTGTAGCTACTGGCAAAGGGATCCTAGCTGCAGATGAATCTGTAGGTAAGTGCCATCAAACAATCATTTTTCTTCTTTTCTATTGAGGCTGGAAGGTTCAATTCATTCATTTCAGTAGTGAATGATTCAACTATAAGGGACGCCGTTGATAAATGGTGAATGAGGCTGTTTTTCAGAGTTGCCTCAGACAAGCCAAGGGAAGACATTCAGAAATGAATTTCACATTGTTTTCTAATCTCTGCTTTTTTTAATCCCAGTCTGCACACTTTCAGGCAAAGGATAGAAAATGTGAATTTTCCAATCAACAATTGCTAATGTAATCCCAGCTTCCCCTAATCCTATAGGAGAGAGAAATTAGCCTATCTATATATATATAAAACAGAGGTGTGGGTTTGTATGTGCTCTAAACAAAGTCACCAAAATTTGACACATATTTACAAGTATGGCAAGATCAGCACTGGAGGGGTCCCCAATTTCTTTGCCCCCCCTTTGCCCCCCCAAAAAGGTGGCAAAGGGGATGCCCCCACCAACAGACCAAAACAGACCACAAATTTTTACTATGCATCTGTGGCAGCTCTACTGCGCATGTGCACCATAGTTCCAACAGTTCCCACTCACCTTTCCCCTCAGACACACACGAACACACACGACAGGAGGAGCATCTCATGCGGGACCTGAGTTTAGCGACTGTTGCTCACCGAGAGAGGTTGGCCTTCCCTGAGTGCTGCCTGCTTTGCCGCCGCGGCCCTGGACTTCAACGAGTGCCACACATGACAGAATAGAGAGTAGAAAAAGGAGGGGAAGAAGATGATGATGATGAGGGGGGTGATGAAGAGGAGGAGGAATAGGAGGAGGGAAGAAGATGAACAAGACGAGCAGAAGAAGAGGACGAAGAAGAGGGGGAGGGGCAAGAAGAGAATGAAGAGGAGGAAGAAAGAAGAAGAGGAGAAAGAAGAGCAGCAGGTGGAGAAGGGAACACAGCCAGCAAAGATATATTTCTTATTTTAAAAAAAACGAGCAAGGCCAGGTAATCAGCTAGTTTTCTATAAATATATCAAGAATATTTTCACATGATGTGGAAAGTGAAGATTAAATTTCATGCCTGTAATCTGAAGGAGTGTAGTCCACATAGGTGATATTATCAGCTATACTTTAGATGATGGTATTTTATAAATCATTGCGTGTTATTCCTGAATGCACACCCTACCATCTTCTTTTGTGGAGCTTTTAAAACTTCTTATAAATAAAAAGTCAGATTATAGGTAAAGGTCACCAAACAAAGTTCCTGACTTTTAGTGGTTCCCCTCTCCATAGGGACGATGGGTAACAGGCTGCAACGCATCAACGTGGAGAATACGGAAGAAAATCGCCGTCAGTTCCGTGATATTCTCTTCTCTTCCGACCCATCCATCAGCCAACAGATTGGGGGAGTTATTTTCTTCCAGGAGACTCTCTATCAGAAGGACAACACTGGAAAACTCTTCCCAGCTGTCATTAAGGACAAGGGCATCGTGGTTGGAATCAAGGTAAATAGTTTCAAAATCCTTTCCTAGATGTCTCAAAGATGCTTTGTTCAAAAGGCAACCGGACTGTTTTTTTCCTCGAGGAAGAAGAAAACATTTTGCTTCTCATCCAAGAAGCTTCATGAGTTCTGATGAAAGGGGGAATGGAAGGATCAGAACTGATCTCCACCATCAGAAATGATGAAGCTTCTTGAATGAGAAGCAAAACATTTTCTTCTTCTTCAAGGGGAAAAAAAGTCCATTTGCCTTTTGAACTATCATTGTCACCTCAACGGTTGGACTACTTAATGCACTCTACATGGGGCTGCCCTTGAAGAGCACTCGGAGACTTCAACTGGTACAGAATGCAGCCGCGCGAGTAATCAAGGGTGTACCTCGGTGCACCCGTATAACACCGATCCTCCGCGAGCTGCATTGGCTTCCAGTGGTCTTCTGGGTGTAATTCAAGGTGCTAGTAACAACTTTTAAAGCCCTACATGGCTTAGGGGCGGGGTACCTTCGAGAACGCCTCCTGCTGCCTTATGCCTCCCAGCGCCCAGTTAGATCCCACAGGATTGGCCTGCTACAGATCCTGTCAGCCAAACAATGTCGGCTGGTGGGCCCCCATGCTAAGGCCTCCTCTGTGGCAGTGCTGACCCTCTGGAACCAGCTCCCTGCGGAGATTAGGACTATCCCCACTTTGTTGGCCTTCCGTAAAGCTATAAAGACCTGGCTCTGGCGGAAGGCCTGGAAATGATGTGCCTCCCCCGCTCCTCCTATGGATGAGTCTGGATATGTTGATTGTGTTTAGATATTTTAAATTATAATTTATTGCATTTTTAAACTGTTGTTAGCCGCCTCGAGTTCCCCTTGACCAGGGAAATGAGGCGGGGTATAAATCAAATAAATAAATAAATAAATAAATAAAATAAAATAAATAAACTATGACCTGGATGACAGAGAATCTCCACAGATGTCCTTTTCTAGAATTAGTTGCTGTAGAAAAGTAAAAACAACAAGGTTTTATTCTGCACTTTTATTGTAGTATGGATTGCAGGCCACAGAAAAGTAAAGGGGGAGATGTGTTTGGAGTTACAAGAGTTTATGTGTGCTAAATCATCAGGGTGACATCGATCCCATAAATCCAACACATACTGGTAGTGCCCATGTTTAAACGATCTGTGTGTTTTATTACATTTTGTGATACAGATGCATTTAATGCTGTGTTAATTATCCACAGCTTGATAAAGGCACAGCTCCATTGGCAGGAACTAACAATGAAACCAGCATTCAAGGTAAGCTTTCTTTTACATCATAGAATTTTCAGAAGCATTCGCTAGAGTGTTAGATAAAAGGGTTGAAGAACAAGGAAAAAGAATACAGTGCTTTTAAGTTGAGGGGAAAGACTTCTATAAACGCTAAAGGCAAGAACAAATTAACCTTGAGAGGAATGGGAACCCTGGATTTGGAAGGCAGGGTTGTGTTTGAGTCCTGAAAACTCAAGAAACGAGGAACCAAAAAAACCCCAGAATTTATGTTCAAATAGGATCACAATTACATGCTTAAGGTAGCAAAAGTAATTATTGTCACGTGCCACGGGGGCGCTGCTTACAAAGATTTATGAAAAAAAAAACCAAGGAGTTCTTGTCTGAAACTTCCTCAAGACTACAAAAAATTCAGCTTTTCTATCTGGCATTCCAAGCTTCCAGAAGGCAGTGGTTTTATTTACGTGGCATTCTTATCCATGGTTATCTCAACCAAGTATTTTTCAATGAAACCAATATACTGTATTGGATTCATGACAAAGGGAGCCATAAACGAACTTCACAGTCTGAGTTTGCCATATTGGAAAAAAACCCAACTGCTCAAATACTTCTACCTTTGCCTTCAGGTCTGGATGGGCTTGCTGAGCGCTGTGCCCAGTATAAGAAAGATGGAGCCGATTTTGGCAAGTGGCGTGCTGTGCTGAAAATTACCCAGACAACTCCTTCCACCCTTGCCATCCAGGAGAATGCTAACACATTGGCACGCTATGCTAGCATTTGCCAACAGGTATAGTAAGGTGTTCCACAAATGTTTGGGTGCTTGGGACAGTTTGTCCAGTGGCTTGATAATGGTATGATTTTAAGCTGGCTAAACTCAAGTACAGCCAATCTGGATTTCAATTAAATCTCGTCTCTCTGTTTAAACACCAGCATGGCTTAGTTCCTATTGTGGAACCTGAAATCCTACCTGATGGAGACCATGACTTGCAGCGATGTCAGTATGTGACTGAAAAGGTAAAGAGTTGTTGTTGTTGCTATTATTATTGCTATTATTAATCATTGCACAGTCAGCAAGATAGATGTTCAGACTGGGTTTGGCATTTTAGTTTACCTATTGAGTCCTTACCAAGGACCTAGGATAGGCAAATCTGGATGTTTGATGGTGTTACAGATATTGTCTCAGGATGGAAGCTGTTCCAAGTAAATCTGCCTCTGCAATTGACATCATCACCATAATCATCATTAGTGTGGTCCACTTTTCAGTCTAAAATTAAATTCCTTTGAGTACAATGGTTTCATCCCCTGGTTATCAGGGTTTACTCACTTAAAAATGTATTTCTAATCTTCAAGGACTTCAAGTCCAAACTGTTTTGTGTCTCTCTTAATATTCATTCTACTCCTAAATTATATCATTTGTTAAAAAAAGTAGGAGAACCCTTTAATCTCAACCGTTATGGGTACAATTAGAGGTTTGTCCAGGCTTGTAATTTTATTAGAAATAAATAGACAAAAATACACACCAATCATGAAAATATATGCTAGTTTTGAAATCTTGGGCTAATGCCTTTTGAAGTGAAATGAGTAAAGACGAAAATTTGTTTTCTCCATTTTTAAAAAAATATAAGGCGTATGTTACTGAGCCATACTGTCCAATATTTCTTATCCTAGACCATAATGGCTGAGGTTAAAGGAAGTTGCATACTTGACATCTAGAACAGCGGTCCTCAAACTTTGTGGCTTGGCAGCTCGGCGTGGGGAGAGGAGAACTGGGCCACGTGTGCAGCAGGCCAGCACGCACACACATGCATACATAGCTCGACTGCAAGTTGAGCTGTGCACACATGACGGGTGTTCTGGCCCACTGATCACATGGTCCGGTTCTGAATAGACCACAGTCCAATAGTGGGCCATAGTCTGGGGGAGTTGGGGACCCCTGATCTAGAGGGCCTCATTAGACATGAACAAAGTGTAATCGACGATAATGTGTTGCACTCTTATCATTTTCAGTCAGTGTGAGTGCTAATGAATGAGAGAGACTATAGTCTGACACAGAAGGAAAGTACCAGGCTGAGGAAGGACAACCATCTTTAGTAGCCATGGAGACACTGAAGGAAACCTATTGGCAAGATGGTTGCCAAACCATCTTGTCTGAGATAAAAGGCACACTTATCTGATAAAAGGCACACTAAAAGAAGTGAGCCTATAAGCATGTTATCAACACTTCCACCATCACTTCTCTTTGCATCCCAGGTGCTGGCTGCTGTTTATAAGGCCTTGAATGACCACCATGTTTATTTGGAAGGGACTCTGCTGAAGCCCAACATGGTGACAGCTGGACAAGCCTGTCCCAAGAAATATACCCCACAAGATGTGGCCATGGCAACAGTTACAGCTCTCCTTCGGACTGTCCCAGCAGCTGTTCCAGGTAATCCTTCAGACCCTGTTATTTGAGCAACAGAACTCTCCTCAGTCATTCTTTATTTCAGGTTTTCCTATCTAATTAAGGGTAATTTGAACATCTTGAATCAATATTTCTTGGTTTGTGGAGGGAAAATAGGGTGTTTTCATGTGAATGTTCTATCCCTGGTGAGAATTGATTTTAGACACACACAATCTTCTTGCACTCCCACTTGCCAATTGTGCATCTATCTTCGGCGTGCTCAGTTTGTATGGCGGAAGGCTGGAAGTCTCTGGTGCCTTATTCCAGAAGTCTTCTTGGTCTTCACGCCTTAGTTTCATCTCATGCTTTCAAGGAAGGACTAGGTAGCTCTTGCTGTCACTCCTGTCTTCCGTGGTACCTCACTGGTGTTCACTCCCTTCCTTAGGTATGTGAGGTAATCCAGTTTCATTTTAGCTTAATTTTTAAAGCACTAAATGGCTTAGACTTAGGTTCTTTGAAAGAATCCCTACAAAATGTGGCCTATTAGGGGCAATAAAGAGGTCGCTTAGGTCCACATGTGGTTTTTACTGGGGTAGCCCCATCTTGATTGCATGTTCGCAGTAGAAGCGTTCCTGTCTTCATTTGTGATTATCTTTTTAATCAGCCTGAAAATTTCAGTCCACATTTAAATTATTGTTAAGATGCAGCTCTAAAATTTGACATCTTGCTGGGTTTGGTTTTACTATGTTTAAATGTGGTCTCTGTTGAAACGGAATGTTCACAATATGATGTTGCTTGAGTTAGCTGTCTTTTAATATTTTTTAATACTTTAAATTCTTCAACTATAAGAAATTCTTGAAAAATATGAAAAGTAAACTACCTTGAGAAACTTTTTACCCTGAAAGGGGAATTAAAAAATGTTTTGATAAGGAACATTTGAGGCACATAAACAGAAAGTAAAGATGCCCTTGACTGAAGTCCAACCTCACATATTTTTTCATGACAATACAGGTAGTCCCCAACTTGTGACCACAATTGAGACCAAAATTTCTGTTGCTGAGCAGTTAAATAAGTTTTGCCCCACTTTATGATGTTTTTTGCCACAGTTGTTAAGTGAATCACTACAATTGTAAAATTGGTAGGACAGTTGTTAAGTGAATCTAGCTTCCCCATTGATTTTGCTTGTCAGAAGGTCTCAAGAGGGGATCACTTGGCCCCGAGACACTGCAGCTGTCATAAATACAAACCAGTTGCCAAGTGTCCAAATTTTGATTACATGACTACATGGTTGCTATAACGGTCTAAGTGCGAAAAATGGTCATAAGTCACTTTTTTCAGTGCCGTTGTAACTTTAAATGGTCACTAAACGAATGGTTGTAAGTCAAGGACTACTTGTAATATGGAACTATCTGACCTTCATTTCTTTCTGAGATTTTGGATTTATTAGTCTAATCATATAAAACAGTGGTTCTCAAAGTGGGTGGTACCGCCCCCTAGTGGGCGTTGGAGCAGTCTAAGGGGGCATTGGAAGCTCCACGT
>JANHGC010005095.1:223848-240284 GCA_027560395.1 Boaedon fuliginosus | reverse complement strand
GGCAGGGGGACAGATGGTCAAGTCCACGCTTGCCGGCAAAGCCAGGTCTTTACGGCCTTGCGGAAGATAGGCAAGCTGGAGGTGGTTCTAATCTCCGCGGGGAGCGCATTTCCCCAATAAAATGAGTGACTACAACTGACTGTTGTGTATTACAGTGGTTCTCATCCTGTGATCCAGGGACCCCTAGGGGCTACAATGTCATCAAGGGGTCCATGAAGGTTTAAGGAAAATTTGATTTAAATCTTGAGTTAAGTTTTGGGGGTCTGTGGCTACAAAAGGTATTTAAATAGGGTCCATGGTGAAGAAATGATTGAGAGTCAGTGGTGTATTGTATTGTATTATATATTGAATGTACTGCGGGCTCAACAGAATATCCTTGCAAGGAACCTCAGAACTAATGTTTTTATATCATATGCAAGAGAAAAATACAAATTTAGGCACTAATGATCCCAGTCTCCTCTGAATTACATCTTCTAAATGTATTGGATAACAATTTTGAGAATTATTAGCTGACTTAACAGGATTCTTAATGGCTTGCATTTTCTAAAGTACTGGTGAGGTACCAACAGGATGACTGTTTTAAAGGAAAGCTATGATTGGGGGTTTATTCCTAAAAAGGTGAAGAACATAGTTAAGGAACAAGACAGGTTTCACATCTCTCTCTCAAATCTTAGGAAAATGACAAAACCCTGATGCAAATAGTTTTGTGATAATTTTTTTTATCTCTTTTGGAAAAAAAATTATATACAAAAACCCAGGAATCAACATGGCAGGCATTCCAGCAAAAATACAGAGAGAAGTTCCATTTCTCAAAGGAAACACTATTGACCATGATCATGCTAGAAAAAAGGGATGTAGCAGAAAGTTTCTAGGACAGGGGGAGGGAGAGGAGGAGACCAGCAAACTGCTCCTTTTCATTTTCCTTTGATTTGTTAACAGTAAACTGCAAAACGAAAATCAGTTTTGGATACAAATGTGTTACATTTTGATTCAGAAAATTAAGCTGGCGTTACGAGGAAGGAAGGAACAGCCACATTTGGGGAGAATTCAAGAGCTGCTCTAGGCATTTCATTTTATTTTAACAGATGCTAAGTTCTATCTCTTCAGAAGAGTCCCGCCCTGAAAACAAGGAAAATTTATTTATTTATTCGATTTATATCCCGCCTCTCTTCCCCAGATGGGGAACTCGAGGCGGCGAAAAATTGTTGAAACTGAAGTCCTTTTTGGCTGCCTTTTTCCTTAGGGTTTCCTTTTAACTCCTTGACAAGGAAAAGAAAAGGAAAAGCAGAGATAAGGTACCAAGTTTGGCCAATCTTTCTCCTTGAGCCGGTGTTCTGAATTTCTTTTGCATTTCCTTATGGATGAGGAAGGGACATTACTGAGATGCTCTTCACATGGTTCCTATTTGACACACATAGTCGGCAGCTGATTTCCTATTTGTGTCAACGTGAAAGGTATTAACAATATATTAGCAGCAGGGGAACTGAATCACAAATGTATTGCCCTAAGGCATCTTTCTGAGTTGCAAAATAACGCTCAAATATAGCAATGAAACATTTACACTCTTTCTATTACAAAACACCAGTTGGTAACACAGTGACGGGTTCCAATTTTTCGGGGTCAATTTGGAGCCGCCTGTGAAGCCCTGTATGAAATAACAGGATTTTGAGTGGCTCTAGAGATTAATGCATTTGTTCCAACGTTAAGTGCTACTTCCAAAGTTTATCATGTCTTAGAAACGCATGCATATGTCACAAGAAAGCGATACATATATGTCTACAGCAAAAAGAAAAATGCTCATTTGGTAGAATGGTTATGGTTACAAATTTTCCTACATGACTTTCATGCTTCTTAGGAAGAGACAATTCTTAAAAAATTTAAAAATACCACACTGAGGTGGATTTCAGCTTAGTGCAGACCATTGTTCTTTGGCCTGGGACTGCAATAATACTGCAAATACTTCATTCTCCTAAGTTTCCCAACTTGTTCTTCTGTTCCTCAAATCTACTAAAAGGCTAATGATACAGTCTTTTGACTAACACTATGAAATCTTGATCCAATCTGCTAAACTATTAGTGCTAAACTGAACTCCGACTAAAAGCCGCAGTCATTTGTTCTTGCAGTTGAAGGCAATAATCTTTAGGACAGTGCACAAGAGGTGTGCATTCACACGCAGGCTTTCTCTATAATTTCCATCTTGGTTGCTTTATACAAAGAAAGTTTGCTTGAAACAGATTCTACGAGACAACAAAAAGCTGCTAAGCAAGCAGTGTGAATTATGCACATTCAACGAAGACCTTGGGTCTAAGAAAACTAGTCTTGAGTCAACAACCCAAATAGTACACAGCATGAGCATAGCCCCCTTGGGACAATTTCCTGAGCAAGCTCCATAAAAAAACATGGGATTCCTGAAAAAAAACTTCAGGTATTTCCTGCTCTAGTCACAGTCACAATTATGGGGCTTGTATAAGAGGAATCCAAGTTTGCAAACAGACAAGTTCTTAGTCTTGCTATCTTCAACCAGCATTCAAAATACATATTTCTCATTTCTCATCATCGATAATCTAAAGGACCAGATAACAGTCATGCGGAGACAATTCTACAGTGACTTCTAGAAAATGAGTATGAATTCTGTAGAATTGCACTGCCAATACTGAATCTGAACTCCTCACTTACTGGAAGCATCATCTCTGGCAATAAAAAGGTAAAAAAAATGAATTAGTATTATAATTATCATTTAATTTATTGTGTATAAAACAAAACAAAAACAAAAAAAAAAGTTCGTGTGTAGAAATATCACAAAACATCAACAATTCCCAAAGGTGTAGTGTCTCAGAACACATTGTAATCAAAAAAAGTGTTCATATTTTTTGTCTTGGTTTTTTTGTGTTTTCATTTGTCTTAAATTCTGGCATAAATATATTAAAGCTGACAACAAGAAAAAAATGGGTGGGAATTCCAGGGCAAGCTATATCACTTCCTCATACAAAAATGTACAAAACATTAGTTCCTAACTAGACATAACATAATACTGGTCATCACAGTTTGACAATTAGTATAACTGTATTCTTGTGACAATTAGTATAACTGTATTCTTGTGGGAGTACTGGAGCAGAGGGCAATAAAAAATTATCTTGATGTCTTGTTCAAATCAGGTTACTTCGGTCATAGAGGCAGAATGATTCTGCAGAACAAAGAGAAGACACAGAATATGCTTTAATATGCAGTGATGCAGTCACAACTGTTGATCTTGGGACAAATAAGAAATAAGATAGGGAAAGCACACAGTATGGTGTCTGGAGTTGTTTTTAACCCATTCAAAACATTTCTATCCTAAGGCATATGACCAGGAAGGAAAAGGAAGGAAGATTTAATGGAGGATCCATTAATTTTTTGAGGCACTGCCTAACTGCCTGTTTCATAACAATTTATCAGGGTTTTTTTTATTTTTGGAGAATTTTTCTCCTGTTTCAAACTGTTTGTGTTCTCTTTCCCCTCCAAATACCAAACATAATTCCATTTATTGGGTTCATCTTGGGAGCGTTGTCCTGCTGGTGGACAGACGTTGATCTGATCCCCTTATTTATTTTCAACATTCTGTTAGGTTGGAAGCAATAACGCTGAAAAACAATTCAAGGATATACAAGTAGTCCTGCCCATTACAGTCAGAAGTCATGACAGCCATTAAGTGAAGCATTCATATGATTGCCTCACTTAAAGTCCCCATCCTTGGTCTTCTTGATATGGTCATTGAACAAATGTGCACGTTGTTAAGTGGAGCACATTCAGGGGCCCTGGGGGAAGGTCCTGGGATGCCTCGTGCAGGCCGTACTCCAGAGTTCCCCCACAACAAGGCATCCCATCTCCACTCCTTGCCTCCTCCCACACTACCTTGGGCCTACTTTCCATCCCACTGGCCTCCACCCCCTCCTTCTCATCTGCGTTGCCCATTGCGCGCTTATCTTTCCAAGAGCTCCAGAGCTTGGCTTAGGAAAGCAAAGAAAGCTGCTTTGTTGTTGGGTTGTGCAGTGCGACGAGAGCCCACAATTCAATATGGCTATTTGGAAAATGGTGGCTGCTTCTGGGATCACGTTGTGTAGCTCAGCAACAAAGCACGTTGCTTTGCTTAACGATCCATACAGTCCTTGCTGTATGGATGCCTGACAACTGGGACTGCCAGAACTGTAACTAAGCAGCATGGTCATGTGGCTTTTTTCAATTTACAACCATGTCACTTAATGCAAGAGTTTCCAGCCCCAATTATCATATTTAATGTGGTTCTACTCTGTTAGTTGGGGTTAATGGGAACTGGAATGCAACACAGTTTCCCATTCTGCTTTAAAAACACTTGTACAGGACATAATATCTGAAGTAGCTCCAAGGCTCAAATATAATTGCTAAGAGTGGATACTTGGGAGGATATTTGTTATTGAGCAGACTATCCCAGTTAAATGATTAGCTTTAATCCAGAATGGATGAAACAGAGAGAATATAAAAATGCAGGTTGGAAGGGCTGATCTACTTAAATAATGGTGGTTCTAAATGGTTGGGGGGGGGGGTTACGCTGTTGTTTATCCTGCCAAAAAAATGCTAAAAACCTAAAAGCAAACTGACTACCACGTTTATTTGTAAGATAAAGAAGTGAACTATTGAAAAAGAGTTTATCAAAAAGGAAAATGGATAAACAGAAGGTTAAACGGTACCTGGGCACTCAATGTCTCCAAAGGACTTTCCACTCGCGGAAATGCCATCAAGGGCACGCCTCGTTGCTCATCCAGCTTTGATTTTGAAGGTGTCCCATGTGCTCCCTTGAAATTATGAACTACACAGATGCCCTTGGGGATCAGAAAGGGAAAAGAAGATTCCTGGAGTAATCATAATTACGTAATTACACCATTATATTTGCATGCATTTTGGGGCATGGACTTCAGTTTTTATCACTGAATGACAGTCTTTTAGATTGGCATAAGCTACCAATTTTATCTCGTTCATACTTTGTGACCAATTAAAAGCTCTTGTGTATTCTAAAAGCATGTGTGATGCACAATTTTGGCTCATGCTGAGCAACATCTAGCAAAGGTATTTACTGACTCTCTTTCTCTAAAGCATGGGCTAAAACTTTTCAAAGCAGTTTCATGTTACTGCGATCCATGATCATATCACACAGTTCCCAGTCAGCGCTTTGGATAACAGTGCACAAACTTCTGACTGAGGTGAGAAAGCAGCAGCTATTTCATGGGACAGATGCTGTGGGAAGAAGTAAAACAGATGTTGGGAAGCAGAGTTTGCCACAAGTGTAGCTGAGGCCAAACACCACTGACCCACCACGGTTGTTATAAAAGTCTGATCAATTTCTGAAGAAATAATGGAAGCAGGAAGCAGCATGCCTTTTGCTCTCTGGATGCAAATTCATCTTGAAAAAGACTTTTCTGTTTCCTTCAGCCTTGTATGAACAAGCTTTCTCAGTTTGGATAGTGGCAGGGGAATTCTCCATATGAAAATGATAGTAAAAGTTTATCCACCTACCAGGAAGAGCGCTACTGTGCTTCCCAAGATGAAGCCTGCAATGACATCTGAACAGTGGTTTCGATACTCAGAAACTCGGTTGAGCCCTGTAAGGAAGGCAGCACAAAGTGTCCCCAGACACAACACTGGCTTGGCAAGCCGACTGCTCTTTGTCTTGATTGTGCTAGTGATGTACATCTGAAATATCAACAGATTGACCTTAAGTCACAATAACCTAACCCTCCACAATCCAGCACCAATCACCTTATATGGTGGTCATCTGTATACAGCTAGCTCTTGACCTGCAACAGTTCAATTGCTGACCATTCAAAGTTATAACGGCACTGAAACAAATGACTTATGCATGTTTTTCACTTATAACTATTGCAGCATCCCTGTGGTCATGTGATTAAAATTTATACATGTAGCAACGTATATTTATAACGGTTGCTGTGCCCCAGGGTCATTTGATCACCTTTTGCGACCTTCTAACAAGCAAAGTCAGTGGGGAACCTAGATTCATTTAACAGCCTTGTTACTAACTTAACAACTGGAGTGATTCACTTGACAACCGTGGCAAGAAAGGTCGTAAAATGGGGGGAAATTCACTTAACAACTGTCTTGCTTAGCAACATAAATTCTGGGCGCAATTATGGTTGTAAGTCAAGGACTACTTGTACAAAGTTCGGATTAATGCTCCTTTCAGTTTTATGGGAAACTAACCTTGGAAGCAATATTTGGTCATTCGATTTCAATATTCATTAAATCTTGCAGCAAGGCAGTCATTGAAAGACCTCCACTGAAACTGAATGTTGCTTCTTTCTCAAAATACTTTTGCTTTCATAGACAGAAGTTACTGGAGACACTGAACTGATATGTTGTATGGAGGTTCATATAACAAAAATGGGCTTCATTCCAGACATTCACTTCAAAGAACTCAAACTATAAAATTGGTTCACTTGGCAAATTAATCAGGTAGTTTGAAAACCACCCAAATAGCAGAGTTTACACATTATGATAAGCAAAGATATCTGTTATTTGTTCTTCTTGTGTCATAAAAAAGAGCCATGGTGGTGCAGTGGTTAGAATGCAGTATTGCATAATAACTGCCCACAGCCTAGAGTTTGATCCTGACCGGCTCAAGATTTACTCAGCCTTCCATCCCTCCTGAGGTCAGTAAAATGAGGACCTAGACTGTTGGGGGCAATATGCTGCCTCCCTAAACCACTTAGAGAGGGCTGTAAAGCACTATGAAGTATGTAAGTCTAAGGGATATTGCTCTAATTACTAAAATTTAGAGGCTGCCTGATTGTAGAATGATGCTGGGTAGCATACACTTAATTTAAACCATTTTAAAAGAAGAATCTATGTTTCAGGACAAACCATAGCCCAAATACCATAGCTTAGCTTTTAGCTTAGCATTTTGGGTAAACCTAATCACTATGCTCTGAGAACTACAATTTAAAACAGATTGAACAATCTTTGTGCAGCTGGAGTCTGTATAGTAAAAAAAAAAAACAGGTTATGAGAGGTGTGTGCTTGTACAGGTAGTCCTTGGCATGTAACAGTTCGTTTAGTGACCGTTCAAAGTTACAACAGTAGTTAAAATGTGACTTATGGGTGTTTTTCAAAGTTACAACCTTTGCAGCATCCTCATGATCACGTGATCAAAATTCAGATGACCATTGCTGTGTCCCAGGGTCGTACGATCATCTTTTGCGACTTTTTGATAAGTAAATTCAGTGGGGAAGCCAGATTCTCTTAACAACCAGGTTACTACCTTATCAATTAAAGTGATTTACTTAACAACTCTGGCAAGGAAGGTCGTAAAATGGGGCAAAGTTCATTTAACCAATGTCTCACTTAACAAAACAAATGTTGGGCTCAATTGTGGTCATAAGTCGAGGACTGTATTGGTATGTTAGTGCAAGATGCAAGCTTCGAATTTTGGGATTTCTTAGGATTTTTTAAAATGATGAAATCGATATGGCTAAGCATGTCTCAAAAATGATTCAGAAGAAATTATTAGTATCTTGCACAGTAAAAATACAACATTTCACTGCTATTCCTTAAAGCTTAGGTATGTTTTTCAGGCTTTTGCAAGAGTCTAAAAATATATTGATCCATGAAGAGTAGACACATTAAAGTTAAAGTTGACTCTTAAAGGAGCCACAACTTTTTTGCAGGCTTGTGTTATTGGAACAAAAGGCATTACACTTGTACAAACTCTGAAGATCTGAAACATGTTTGAAATATTTTCAGTCTCTAAAGTAATTACATTAGATCTAGAGTCTAAGTCACCAACATAATCACAGATACTGTTCCTGAGTTTCTGAGGTTAATATAGCAAATGATTTTAAATCCCGAAACCTGTCTTTTTGTCTGATCAACATGCTAAAACAAAATGTGGTACAGAAAGGCATAAACAAATAACAGTGAATATTTTTTTGCTATTTTACCCCATTTCCGGCTTTTAAAAACTGCCATTATGATTTTTAGTGTAATTAATAAATGTCAGAAAATGAAGAATATATGCAGTTTTGTTTTGTTTTTTAAAAAAAAGGCAAACTGCCATGAAAGACAATGAACGTGTAATTATAGGATGCAAGGTTTCTTTGTATTCACAACTATTCCTTCAACAAAACAGCAACACCATGATAAAAAAAAATCAGCAGCACTGAGGACAAAGTTAACACTAATTTTTGAGAGTATATTTACAAGGGTGACATGAGTAGGCAGATACTGTAGCACTAAAATAAAAGTGATGGGCTAAATCAGCAAATACAATAGAAACTTTTCCAGCAATTTATCCTTTCCAAAACACAGCCTGGCTTCATTAAGACTTCACTTCCCAAAATAGCAGCATCCCAATAACAGATGCTTTCTAAGTATCAAATGAGGCTTAATGAGATGCAAACTATGGTTAGGTCAAGTTAGACCAATCTCATGGAGATACAAATTGAAAAAAAAATAAAAACTGCAAAAAATTTGGGGGATATAATTAACAAGCTGATTACCGGGCGTTGCCCGGGTATTTTATTGTCGGAAAACTGTGTGAAGGCCTCTGAATGAAAAAGGGCTGTTGGTGGGCTGTGCAGTTGAGCAGCAGAGCCTTCTGCAAATGCGAAGTAGAGCTCGTGGCAGGCTCTGCAGCTGGGGAGCAGGCAGGAAGTGCGAAGGCTGCCTGTTGTGTGAAGGGCTCTGAATGAAAAAGGGCTGTTGTTGAGGAGCAGAGCCGTCTGCAAATGCGCATTAGAGCTCGTGGCAGTCTCAGTGGCTGCTGAGGCTTCTGTACATGCGCAGTTCACTGTTGGTGGGGGGTGTCCAGTTCAGCAGTGTTTTTAGGGGGCAAAGAACCTCTGAAGGCATTCGTGAACCCCTCAGTACTCGTCTCAGGAGGGCAAGGTATCTGTGTGGCAAGTCTGGGAGCAATTGGTGCAGGTCTGGAGGAGCGGCACCACATGCAAACATACACAGATACTGTTCCTGAGTTCTGACCCACACTCTGCTTTGTATATGTAGATTGGACTGCTATAATTGTAGTTTGCTGAACAATCCCAGTGGCCTGGTTCCCATAAAACGCTAAGCTCTAAACATTACTAAAAGAGAAAATCTCCCTTTTTATGTTTTGTTTGTTTGCTCTTCTTTCTTGTCATTTTAAGATCAATTTATATTATTGTAGAAAATGATAGACTTTTATTAGTAGTAAGAGAAAATAATGAAAACGAATTAAGTAATTGAGTTGAAAAAAAGAAGTAATTAACACTGAATTATTAGAAATATAATGGAATCGCAAATTGACTGGTGATGTAAGCTTTACCTGACTGTAAACGATAAGACAGTGGAAATGATTTAAATATGAGAAATGTGATGAAACTTGAAGAGAGAAAAGTGATTAAATATGTTGATGTAATTATTAAATATGCTGATGTAATTGTAACTCCAAACAACCCTGCTCAGACAAAAGATGTATCTGTAAAAGAAAAATAAAAAACTTTATTAAAAAAAACCACTCTCTCTCCACTCCATGTGGTCAACTACGCAGGACCTCAAACCCACATGGTCCTGTTCACCATTAAACTATCCTTCCAAGCAGCCTCCAGGTTTCCAGTGTCTTTCTCCCCACTTGGAAATGAACCCAGATGGACGTTTCTTTCAACACCATTATAGTTTTTATAATTATAAACACTCCAGAAGATAAGCTCAAGATCCAAAAAGATCCTGACAGACTTGAGTACTGGACCCTATCTAACAAACTGAAATTCAACATAGGTAAAAGTAAGGTTTTACACTTAGGCAAGAAAAACCAACTGTATAGGTACAGGCTAGGTGAAACTTGACTTAATGCCAATAATTGTAAGAGGGATCTTGGAGTCCTAGTGAACAATCAGTTAAATATAAGTCAAAAGTGTACAGCAGTACCCAAAAATGCCAATGCAACCCTGGGTGGCATTAACAGAGGGATAGACTCAAGATCACATGACGTTGTAGTACCACTTTACAAAGCCTAGGCTTAGTAAGACCACACTTAGAATACTCCATCCCATTTCTGGTCATTCCACTATAAAAAGGATGTTGAGACTCTGGATTAGAGGACTGCAGGCTAAAACATATGAAGAATGGTTATAAGAATTGGATATGCGCAGCCTTATGAGAAAGAAGCACTAGGGGAGACATGATAGCAATGTTCCAATATTTGAGGGGTTCTTTCAAAGATGTGGGAGGTCAAACTATTTTCCAAAATACGAAAAGGCAAGATGAGAAACGATGAATGGAAACTAACCAAAGAGAGAAGCAACCTAGAATTAAGGAGAAATTTCCTAACAGCTAGAACTATTTACCAGTGGAACAGCTTTCCTTCAGAACTGGAGGCATTTAAGAAGACACTGGACAATCATTTATCTGAAATAGGACACTTGAGCAGGAGGTTGGACTACAAAACCTCCAATATCCCTTCCAATTCTATTATTCTGTTTACCACTGCAGAATTCAGAGCTTCTTCAAAATGAGAAATATAATGAGAACCATTGCTTGAACACCCAAGGTACATATAAACTAGGGATGTATTTTAAAATAAAATTCATGCCGATTTCATAAAAGGAACTGGTTTGTAGTGCATCCATTTAACAGTTTATAAATACACACGTTCACCATCTGCTAGGTGACAGACAATTCTGTGAACAAAGTGATTTTATTGGGCGTGTACATTGCTCTGGAGGGGATAGTAACAGTAATTACTTCTCAAATGCCCCCCCCCTCCGTTAATTATACATCTCTACATTTCAAGGCTGAGTAAGCACAGCAGTCACTCTCTCTTTTTCTCTCACACTCACAAACACTCGCAATACACACACAAATACCGAATCACCAATTAGAATCACGGAGGACATGTAGCGCCGAGTAAAAGGTAGTTCACAGCTTTGGTGAGCTATGCATCAATATTTTCTTTACTGTGCACGGTTTGAAATATTTAAAAGAACCATGTGCCTTTCCAAGCAATCTCTTTTCATCACCTTCACTATGAGATTCAAAAAAGGTTGGAAAGGGATACTTGTAATTTATATTGGGTTTTTCTCACTCCCCTCTCCTGTTCCTTAACGTTCTTGCCTTTCCTCTGAGAAGCAAATTAAATGGCTCCACGGGGGAGTCGGAATGTAAAATGAGATCAGAACATTTTACTCTCCTATTCTGCGGGAGCAGTTTTATGTTCCCAAATTGATGAAAATCTTCGGTTTGCACACACATCATTGTTGTTCCTGCCATGCCAACTGCTCTTTCCTCATCATGTAAATTAATATTATTATTATTTCCTTGGGGAGATGATGATTAAATACGAAACTAACTGCAACAATCCAGATGACTACTGGATAGCAGAAAAAGAAATACAAAACACCATTAACTTTTTACAGGTAGTCTCAACTTACCCTGTTTCCCTGAAAATACGACCTCCCCTAAAAGTAAGACCTCGCTTAATTTTTACATGTGTGTCCAATATACGTATGTCCCTAACTAATAGGTTAGTCAGTGGATGACATCCTCCGAAAATAAGACTGGTGCCTTTTTTTGAGGGCAAAAAAAAATATAAGACAGGGTCTTATTTTCGGGGAAACACGGGATAACCACAACTGAGACCAAAACTTATGTTGCTAAGCAAGGCGGTTCTTAACTAAAGCTGTGCCCAATTTTATGTTTTGTCACAGTGGTTAAGCAAATCGTGGCAGTTGTTAATGAATCACACATGGTCATTAAGTCAATCTGGCTTCCTCCATTGTCAAGCTACTCTCCAAAGCAGCTGAGGGCAGGACAAGAAGCAGTGGAGGGAAAGTCATCAAGGAGAGAAGCAACCTAGAACTAAGGAGAAACTTCCCAACAGTGAGGCCAATTAATCAGTGGAACAACTTGCCTCTGGAGTCTGTGAATGCTCCAATATTGGAAGTTTTCAAGAAGGGATTAGATAACCATTTGTCTGAAATGGTGTAGGGTTTCCTGCCTAAGCAGGGGGTTGGGCTAGAAGACCTCCAAGGTCCCTTCCAATTCTGTTATTCTGTTCCATTGACTTTGTTGGTTGGAAGCCGGCTGGGAAGGTCAAAAATGGCTATCACGTGACCCGGGTCTGCTGCAGCCATCATAAACACAACCCAGTGGCTATGTACCCGAATTTTGATTATGTGATTGTGGTGCTGCTGCGGCAGTTATAAATTTGAGGACTGGATTGTAAGTCACTTTTTTCATTGCCACTGTAATATTATAACAGTCAATAAATGGATGGTTTTAAATCAAGGACTACTACCTTGATTTACTGCACACCCAGCAGTTATTGAAATTTTTTGCAACGTGGATCAAAAAGGATGAGGATAAGAAAAACTGCTCCTTGGGAAGTCAGTATATGAAAGTGAAGGCAGTGAGATTTGTGAACTCAGAAATGCTGGGCGAAGAACCAAATTAAAACTCCAAGAAACACAGAAATGAATTCTGAGCAATTGAGCAGCAAGATGAATATAACTATTAGGGGGAACTGCTACCTCATGGGAGGAACCAGTAAATACACAGGGCACAAAAGTGTGTCTTAACAGCTTATAAACTATGGTTCAGTTTGTCATGAAATTGTTGCTTGCGTTATTACCAACAGTTCCCAGGGAAACTAAGCAACACAGCTCAAATAACTGTTAAACAGCCAAATAAATTTATAGCACTACAAGACACAAACTGAAGCAACAACCAATGGTTTGGACATATTTTGTTTCCCCAAAGACTCAAATGTGTATAGCGTGGATTTATCAAAAGCCTTTTGCAACGACAGCCAGATACAATATTCAAAGGCAGTATGCCAATGAATCTTAGATGTTTCTACAACAAAGCAAAGAATATGGGAATCAAACAGAGGAAACATGATATCCTAATACAGGGGGGCAAATTTAACACAAGAAGCATCACTGTCGTTTGATGGGGCATGACTGGAACACAGTCCTGGAAGATTACTGTTTATACAAGAAGAACAGACTCAACAAGGAGGAAGGGAGCTTTGCACTTCTATGTATAGAAAACAGATGGCTGTACAGAAATTCACAAATAAGAGCACAGAAATCCTGCTGAGAGCAACTGAGTAAGAATAAAAGAAGAGAGAAACAAAAGAGAGATCATTGTGGGATTTGTGTAGACAGGCAGAAGATACAGATCTTCTCAAGAAAGCAAAATTTTCAAAGACACACATGATAGTAACAATGGGAGATTTTGTCCATCCTGACATTTGGTGCAAATTTAACTCTGCATTTTTTGTCAGAAGATGGATGAAATAAAAAAAAGGGTTATACTAAGTGTTGGGAAAGATCCTGGTTAAAATTTTAAGGAAAAGTCTTTTTATTAAGAATCAATGAACATTTGATCTTGGACAGACTAGAGACCATTGTTGTGGCTTATGGAAGATTAGAAACCATTGTGGATTTTCTCTGAGTGAAATACAATAGACTGTTACTTAACAAAGGGCTTTGAAATTTAACTTTGCTGTTGGTTTTATATATCAGGGGTGTCAAACTGGCGGCCCAGGGGCTAGAGGCGTCACATGCAGGTCATGCCCACCCCCCACGTCCACGAAAGGGAAAAACATCGTGTGGCAAGTTTGACACTCATCTAATAGATCAATGTCAGGTCAGATGGGTTGGGTAAACAGAGTTGTACAAGTTCATAAACTGTGTGCCTGTTTTGAAAGGTGTTGTGTTCCACACCAGAAATCTATGCTTTGCAGCCAGTTCTTAAAGCAACAATGTTCTTTATTAACCAACAAACAAAGGCAAAGTTATTTTTATCTTAATTTAGTTCTGTATCTTGCTAATTGCTTCGGTAAGCTTCCAAAAGATACCGGGCTATGTGCTAATTACTTACATAAGAAATACTCACATATATTTAACAGTTCATCAACAAGAACGCACAGAGTAGAAACAAGGCAGAGATGTTATATTCAAACCAAGACAATACACAAGACTTGATATTCCTAACCACGATACTTGATATTCCAAAGCAACGAGTTGTTCTCTGCAAAGTTCCTTTGCCTATCACACCCCTTTTCGGTCCTATAGGGTGTGGCCAATTACCAGTCAGCTGTGGCCCGGCCTCTTCTCTTCCTTTGCTACTGCTTTCTAATTAGCCTGCCCTCTCGGGCACTAATTAAGGTCTCTTCTCCACTACTATCAGAAGCCGAGGCCTCCTGATAGCTAGTGGACGGGTCAGCCGCAGTCCCAGCTACATCTGCTGGTTCCTCCCTTGTCTCCAAATCTGGCTCCAGATCTCCCTCCGAGTCAGACTCGGCTGCCAGATCTGTAGCACATTGGCAAGCCACAACAAAAGGGGAGGAAATTATTATTCTAGAAATAGATCAGTATTCAACTAGGTTGGAGAGTTTGTTTTTTATTTTGATGCGCACACAATTTTTTTTTTGGGGGGGAGGGTTGTCTAGCTTTGCTTTGTTTTTGTATTTTCTTTTTTATTCTATATTGGAGTTTGTATTTTAACATTTTGAATAAAAAATAACGATTTATTGAAAAACAGTGAAGAGATAAGATATTCTAGACAATTCTTACTAACGGATGGATTATTTGAATATGTAAAAGTGATGAAAACTTTGGGAGTTAGTGACTTGTTACCCTTCCATTTGTGATTTTCAGGGGAAGAGAAATATAAAAGGTTTAGATACGTACAATGAAATTCAGAAGAGAGGACTCTGAGGAATTCAGGGCAGAAAGTAGGTTAGATCAAATGGCTTGGAATCCTGAAGAGGGCAGTGCCTCAGGAGACTGAGAAATCCTGCAAATGAGATGCAGGTAGACTTTGATTTATGACCGTAATGAAGGCAGCCTATTATGGTCATAAGTCATTATGATCCTAAGCCAGCAATCCCCAACCTTTCTGGCTTGGCAGACAGGCGGGGGGAGGGTTCCACATGAGTGGCAGGTATGTGCATATAGCTCCATTGATGTGCCCCCCCCCGTTTTCCTTTTTTGAAGCTTTGGAGAATGTTGTGAATGGATGGATGGTTGTTTTTGATTTTTATACTGTAACATACTGTATTTTAATTGTTGTTAGCCGCCTCGAGTTCCCCCGACTGGGGAAATGAGGTGGGGTATAAATCTAATAAAAATAAATAAATAAATAGACTTTGCTGCGTTCAAAGAGGACCCCCTGAAAAGCCACAACTGTCAGAGCTGCCTTCAAGATTTTCACTTGTCAAGAGCCAGCCAGGTGACTGCAAGGCACCTGCTGCTTTATTTACCAGACTGGTCCTGCGATCTGAGGAAATGCTCATTTTGAGGCTCAGCAAATCCATCCTCTTTAATGGGGATTGCATTTGGAGATTCTTTCAGGTAAAGGTGAATATTGCGCTCTGGGTCCGGCGGCACATTTTCTTGAAATTACTTTGTCAAAAAAATAAACGGTCCATTTACCAGGGAGGTCTGTTGGGTTGGTGAAATGATTTTTTTCTCCTCCTCTTAGGAAGCAATCAGCATGCAAGAGTTTGTCCCAAAACTATCATTAAAGGTTGGTGGACAAGTGCAGAGCGCGTTGAATAATTGTAGATCTTTTAAACGGGCTCCGTTCGTTGGAAAAATAAAATAAAATGATCCATCGTCTTTATTATCCTTGTTAATTGTGCTGCTGCCTGCCTTGAAATACATTTCAGCCGGTAAACTGGCTGTATCGTTCAGGGGAAAGTAAGACAAATGTACATTCGCTGATAAATATATGAGGAATCAAGGATTGGCTGCCGCAAAATCTACAGAGAAGACCTTGTTAGAGGCAATTAGGAGAATGATATGCTTCCTGTCTTGGAAGAAGATGGCAATGTTAAAATGGCCTCCGTTTAGAAACCTAATATCTGTTGGAGAAAACCCACATTTGACTCTTCTCTTCTCGTGACGCGAGGAGAAAAAAGTGTCCAAGAAAGCACATCTCAGTAATCTGGACATCGTGAATTAACCAGATCAGCGGTTCTCGACTCAACTCTCCATGGACCCCTTCAACTGGTCCACAAAGGCTTGAAGAAGTCATATGATTTAAATCTTGAGTTTTAAGATTGGTGGTGGCTCAGCAGTTAGAATGCAGTACTGCAGGCTACTTCTGCTTACTGCCAGCTGCTTGCAATTTGTCAGTTTGAATCCCACCAGGCTCAAGGTTGACTCAGCCTTCCATCCTTCCGAGGTCAGTAAAATAAGGATCCAGATTATTTGGGGGCAAGAGGGGGCTGACTCTGTAAACCGCTTAGAGTGCTATTGCTATTGGGTTAAATCTTGGTGGTCCATGGCCACAAAAGATATTTAAGGAGGGTTAGAATCTGTGGTGAAGAAAAGGTTGAGAACCACTGAGCTAGATCAGTGTTTCCCAACGTCAGCCATTTTAAGATGAGTGGACTTCAACTCCCAGAAGTCCCCAGCCAGCGTTGC
>JANHGC010005095.1:173091-186236 GCA_027560395.1 Boaedon fuliginosus | reverse complement strand
TTTTGGCTGAACGTTTCTCCCTCCCCGGTGAGGAATTCCTGACTTCAGTGTTTGTTTATGTTACTGTGCCAAGTTTTGTGTTTCAAGACCAATTAGAGCATTCTTGAACATTTGTTTGAAACCTGTTTGTGTGCGTGTTATTTGTTGGCTGGAGTGGGGAACAGAACAGCAATCTTCTGACGAGCAAAGTCAAAGGGGAAGCCAGATTCATTTAACAACCGTGCTACTAACTTAACCACTGCAGGGTTTCACTTAACAACTGTGGCAAGAAAGGTCAACAGCATTCACTTAACCACTGCCTCACTTAGCAACATAAATTTTGAGCTCAATTGTGGTCGTAAGTCAAGGACTACTGTACATGACTCTGGGCAGCTCGCAATTAAAAACATTTATGAGCAGAGTAAAAAAAAAAAAAGATAAAAATAGCAGTGGAGAAAACTCAAAACCACTCAAACAAGCCATCAGGGTCCTACGTCAGATGGCAAAGCCAAAGTTTTAGTGTTTCACGAAGGCCAGCTGAGTTCAAGGAAGCTGAACATATCCCCTCATTTTGCACCAGCTGAAGCTTCACACGCTGCCTTCTGGAAGAGATCCTATGAAACACTGGCTGTAGTCATTCTCTCTCAGCCCAATCCACTTCACAGGATTGTTGTTGTGTGTAAAACAGGAGGAATGGGTATTAGGTACGCTCGCTGCCTTGAGTTTATAGAAATAAAGATGGTATAAAAATATATATATAAAATCTATTCCACAGGACTAGTGGCACCTTCTGCCAACGGGACAGAAGAGGATGCCTTTCTGCTGCTTTTGGATCTCCCCTTTGTTGCAGGTGGGACACAAAGTGCCTCTGTGTACACTGTCAGCTAATGCACGAACAGAGAAGAGCAAATCTCTATTTCAGCTCCCTTGCGTCCGTCTGCTCCTTGATCATGCCACCGTTCATATTTATGCATATATATATAATTGACCTAGTAAAACAGTTTGCTGAACTAATGAAATTAAAGTAATTCTCAGGGGTACGTATGTGTAGCTATTACCTTGCAGAGACTATCATGATATTAAATGCAGGTGGCGTTTTACCATGATTTCAAATTTCAAACGCACTCTGAGATCCATTTATTCAAAACGAGCAGTAGATAAGGGAGGCAATTTTAAAATCCGGGGAGTTGGAGCGAGGGAGTGGAAAGGGCACAAGACAAGAAACAATGGATGGAAACGAACCCAGGAGAGAAGCCACCTAGAACTGAGGAGAAAATTCCTAAGTTAGAGCAGGGCTGTCATCACGGCACACAGGCCGGATGCATAATGTGCTAGCCACACCCACGTCCAGTGTAGTGAAGTGGGGGGGGGCAGTCCCGACACCCCTGAGTCACAGCAATCGATCAATGGAACGGCTTGCCTTCAGAAGTTGTGGGGCCGCCATCACTGGAGGCTTTCAAAAACAGTCTGGACAATCATTTGTCTGAAATGGTATAGAGTAGAGTCTCCTACATGAGCAGGGGGGTGGACTAGAAGATCTACAAGGTCCCTTCCAACTCAATTGTTCTGTCATGGGAGGGAAATGAAAAGAATGATTGAAACACTGAAATACAGCATGAAAGACATAGACTTTCAGGGAATTGGGTCATGCAAACAGAAGCATTTTAATAAAATGTGGATTTGAGGAAACATGATTGACTCTCAACAAACAAGCTTCAAGTCAGAGCAAAAGAAATAGAACAGATCTCTCTCTTCTCTTTTATCTGAAATAAGCTGTAAAGCAAACAAATCCCCAAAATAAAGAGAAAAAATGGAAGGAGCAGGAATAGAGTAGCATGCACGAATACTTCCACCCTCAAAGAGCTCTGATAGTAGGATTTAATAGTGTGATAAAATCTTATTGGCCAGCTACTCATATCACTGTCAGAGTCTACCACAGCACTCAAACCCCTCCAGAGTTTTTCCATAAATGGAAGAGAAGTGTCTGCTAGAGCCCCAAAGGCTGCTGAATTTGCAAAGCACTTCAAAAGGCTATAAAACAGCTCAAGCCCTCCTAATTCCTCCTGGAGTTGTGAAGAGAACGCTCCCTCCATTCACAAATATGCTTTTGAGGAGGTGGTTCAACTGAAATTTAACTGAAGCAAGCGGTCCCCTAACTCTTTCCAAACACAGGCATTTTAACAAAATGCTTTTTTGTATAATATACTGCTCAGGAAGGGAGAGAAGAAGCTGGTTGCTAAATTAAAAACTGCTAGATGAAACTAGGTAATTTTCTCTAAAAGTCATTTAATTTTATTACTGGTACAAAGGAAGGCTGTTCAAAATTTAATCCAAAGAATCATTAACATTAAGTCAATTCTAGGCCAATACCTAACCTATAATTTACTGTCTTCTTCTGGGTGGCCTGACTGATGTTGAGGCCCCATTTGTGGTATTGAATATGTTTAGACAAGATGGAGGAACAGCAAATCTTTATATGTTGCAGGTCATCTTTGTACCTTCAGCTATCCCAAATAGCCAGCCATGCAACAATCTGTGTTGTGTACTTTCAGTGAGGAATCAAAATACACTTTTCAGTGGGAAAAAACCCCCACTGTATACTGGCCAACAAAATTAAAATTTGGCAACATTTCTCCCCCTTAGCCTGCACTATTCTCTATGGTTTCAGCTTTTGTTACATTTATCACAATCTCGATTTCTATGCCGTCCAGATGTTTAGGATTACAAATTCTATCATCCTCAGACAGCAGGATTCCTACGGCACTGGAGATATGCCCATGGATTTAGACATTCATCCTTCTGCATTATCTGATGAATCTGCTATATCAGCGGCCCCCAACCTTTTGGGCACCAGGGACCAGTTCCATGGAGAGGTTTTCTTTTGAGGGGGCACAGTTTTGTGTGCTGCCCTGCATCCTTCGGATGGGGCTTCGCTTGTTTGTGTGGTCCGGTTTCTGGCATGTGCCGGTCCACAGACTGGGAGCTGGGGACCCCTGTACTATGCTGTAGGTAGCTAATCTGTTTATTCCATAAAGGACTATAACCCCCTATTCCTATATCCTTGTTAGCTGGAGATAACAGACACTTCAACACATCGGAAGAGAAGCAAACTAAGAAATATTTAAAAACTTTAAAAGATTTTGAAATATATCGAGTTCACCTGTCCAGCTGACTTATTTCAGCAACTATTGCTCCTCAGGTGAAGAATATTTAGAAGCAAGATAGGAAGGGGAGATGGTAGAACTTCCACCCCCCAACCAGTAATTATTACAGTAAGAGAAAGGCTTCCTCTTTGAATTAAGGGTTTGCATGAAGTCATAGGTTCATTTCTCCTTCTGTCTTTCTCCTGTTGAATAATGCACTAGAAAGGGCCAGCCAAGGAGTTGGAACATGCTTTCTGTCCAGGGAATAACCAGTCATGGACAGGAATTTTCCTAATTTATTTTCAAAAGAAAATCTGATTAGCTTCTTCTAGGCTACAACTACCTTAATTTGTCATACTGGCACAATACCAGTGACAAACATGAGAGCAAAAGGAAGGGAACCCAGTGATTTTTTCCTTCGCTTCATTCTGTAAGAAACTCCTGTTTAGTATACGATATTTAACCTACTGATGGAAGTTAAACCCTCTCCTAGGAAAAGGAAATAGTTGGGGATACACTAAAAAAGGCAGAATATTTCCCCTAAAAAAAAGTAGAAACTCAAGAGAGGCAGAAACTCAGTCCCCACCTTTGTTAAGGGGCCATCTACCTCCTTCAGTGAGAGCTATCCAATGGGCCATTAAAAGCCTGGGCCAGTATTTTACAAAACCAAGATCTACCTTTGAGCAAAATATAGTCCCCCACCTTTGCTAAAGGGCCAGAAGATAGAAGGATAGCTCTATAATAGGAAATGCTTCATTGCACCACTCACCAACTTTTCAAGCAAATTTAGCTACACAGTCAGCCTACAAAATTAGCTAAGACCCCCACCCCATGAGAGTCTGACAACCAATGGGATACATTTCTTGTATAGGAAACAAGAAACCCTAAGGCAGGGCCAAGAGAGGGCATAAAACCAAGGGACTCGCTGAAGCTCCTCCCTTTTTCCTGCTCAGGAACCTGAGCCATCTTTCCATGCAGCCACCATGCTTCCAGTGTCTTTTCCCACTTGGAACTGAACCTAGATGTACATTTCTTCCAACACTCCCTTCCACTGAAGCCAAACAAGCTGCAGAAATTGAGGGCAGGCAAGGAGGACTGTCCTATACTGCCAGCCTTTGAGATCAGAAAACAGGAGTGTGTAGGAGTCTCAGAATGTACTTAAATGCACTTTGTATCAGGATTTTGAAAACCCTTTCAAGGCCCTTCTCTTCAACTCATAACAAACATAATCAAGGCAAAGTTATCTTGATCTTCACTCTTATGCTTTTATTTTCCAAGGACTCAAACAGCTTTTCTGTAACGGTTCGGCATTCTCTTTCTCTAAGTCACATCAAGATCAAATCCCATCACACCTACCAGCATTTGTCTTCATCTCTGCCACAACACCATACCTCTATGAGAAGCTCAAGAACAGGGGTCTCCAAACTTGGCAACCAGCATGTCTGGCTGAGGAATTCTGGGAGTTGAAGTCCACAAATTGTAAAATTGCCAACTTTGGAGATCCCTGCTTAAGAGAAAAAAGGGGCCATGCCTAAGTTCTGAGGACCCCAGAACTGTCAGAGCATCCAGAATTCTTTTTTTTTCTCTCTCTCTGATTCCAGGTGACCAAACTCATCAGAGAAAATTGGCAGGAGCTTTTCATTAAGGAGCATCAGTTGGCAGTAGTGGATCAGCGGGGCTGGTTCTCCGCTCACTCAGTCCCTTCTTCCTTCTGCCCTGTTCTTCTGCTACTACTATTAGGGCCCCACTGGTGTGACCAGGTTTTATAAAGGAGTAGAGCAAGAAGCCCAGAAACCCATGTGCTTATGGACTCGTTGCGGCACAATTTGCTGTGGCCAACTCACCATGGGATAACCTGCCATGGCCAACTCGCCACAGGGTGACTCGCTGCTGGACAATTCAACAATTCAGTTCAATTATTTAAAATAATTTTTAAATTATTTTAATTTTCATCATTTACATTTCATTTTGGCATCCTTTCTCTAATGATTCTATTCCATTTCTTCAATATCAGGGTAAGTCTTGTCCCCTGGCGAGTTGTGCCACAGTGAGTTGGCCAAGGTCAGTTGACAGCAGCAAGTTGCCATAGGCCCTCCTACAGATGTCTACTTAAAAGAAAACGCCACTCAAGGTGAAGCAGATGGCTATCAGAGAAGTGACATCGCGAAGATTGTCTCTCTACTATCTCTAGATACAGCTATAAAACTCTGCCCTTCCCAGAGCTTTCTTTTAAAAGCATGGGAAGAAAGAACAAATGGCCTCTGGTTGTCCCTTAAAACTATTACTTCAATATTGCATTACGTTCTAATAATTGTTGGGCTAAATGCAAAGAACTAATTTTAGGATCTTAATTAGTTCAAAATAATCTTAGCCCTACAAATCTGACTATTTCCCCCTCACCCAATAAAAATCAGTTGACTCATATCTTCTGGGTTTCATGGCTCTGAATTTCATGGCCTTCTGGAGGAATTCTGCATAACTTCCTCATGGGTATGATTTAATTCAGACAAAAATTCAGGAAACAGTATTTAATCAGTTAACTCTCTACCCTGAGGTGCGGATCTATTCTGGTCTTGCTTAAATATTATTATTGCTAAGTACTTTTGATCGTACTAACGGACAAAAAGGCAGGTGTAAATATGTCAACAAAATAATCAAATAAAATAGAAATCGTTTAACTTTATAATGTTTATGCTTAGCCATTTATAGGGGTAGCTGTAGGCCAGAATAAAATGAGACAAGCAATAATTATTTTTAAATTATTTCACATCCCTATGCACATAAAGTTTTAAGGTACAGTAATTGATCACTGACAGGCTGGCAGATCCCAATTATGCTTGCTGTCCACTCCTGGCCTAGAAAGCCTGATAAACCAAGGACAGAATTGCCAATAAACCAACATAAATGGCAACTTTAGGGTTGATAGTATTTACTGACCCTTGGGACTTCAACAAGTCTTATCAGAAAATGGGTAGACTGACCTGTAAAACAGAGGTTATTTGGTGATAGAGACACTGATATATTAAACTATTTGCTTTCCCTGGTCCTGGATTAACCCATAAATCCAGTATTTACCCATTTGTCTATCATACTTCCTGGCACATGTCAGACATTCATTAGCTCCTCATGATTCCATGCTGTGTTCACCAACTCATCACGGCTTGTCTGATGATCTATGTCTGAAGAGCCTTTGACATCTGCTCTACTCTTTGGAAAAGTGCAGATTTAACTCCCAGGGTGGAACTGTCGCATAAATGTGGCTGTGGAGGCGTTTCCACTTCAAAACCACAGCAGTTAGTCTAAACACCGTCATAATCCTATAACTACTCTAAATACTTTTTTCTTTTTCAAACATACTCCACACCACAGAGAACATAAAACTTGCTCTATTTTCATCTGCCCATTTAGACCATCTAAGAGGTATCAAAAACAAGAATATTGAGTTAATTATGTCTTAAAATCCTCTTACATAAGCTAATTGCTCAGGACTATTAAAATGTCTGACTTATATCTTATACAAAACACCAAGCCAGGGAAAATTTACTCTACATTTACATTAATGGCAACATAGAAGAAAATTTTGCTTCTCTACTTCCATTACAATACTCCTAGCTAACTTTATATATTAAATGTAAATTATTTGGAGAAAAGAATGATAGTCCTTCCTTCAGTTAGTAAATAGTATATTAACTGGAATAAAACAGGACCATGTATTTTTACAACTTATTAACTGAGTAGCTGAAATTGAAATTTCTAAATTGCTCTGATCACACGGTTGTCACTATATGGCATTTAGAAACTGTACTGATAGAAATACAAAATAAAGCAGTGTCATCAATTCATTCCTCCCAAACATGTAACCAAGATATTACTGCTGATGCATGCTGGATAATTGAGAAATCAAGAAATACACCACACACTACTATTTGATAGAGCGGTCATGATGGCCTTGGAAAAGATACTTAGATACTGTGATGTGTCTACTTATAAATAATTATAACAGTGCAGGCAATGGTATTAATTTTGACATTTATGGATGCAAAATTGGTCTTCAAAGAATATAAAGCAGACACCTTTCAGCTCTAGTGCTAGAAGATTCTTTTTTTCCCCAGTAAAGTTTTGTTAATTGTTCTTTGTCTTGCTTTGAGCAATGAGGGGTTTGGGGATACAGTTCCAACCAGTACAATACATCATATTCATCATTCCTTTTCCTTACATTAAATTCATTAATATTACATCCCTATTTGAGACAATTCTAATTATAAATCTATTTATCATATTTTACTCATATAGGCAGTAGTTAGCTCCGTTTTCCTTCTGTCCTTTCAAATTGATCTAATTAATACAGGTAACAAATCTCTTATTTCTATATATCATCAAATTCCATTTTTTTAAATAAAATCAATTTATATAAAACATAACACTCTTTTCTACCTTTGAGACAATTTCAACTATTAAACTATTCACCATTATCAATTCATATAATAATAATAAACAATAAACAGTGATAATTTTTTAAATTTCTTTTATTATTTAGTTAATACAGGTAACAAATCTCTTATTTCTATATTCATTTTTTTAGTTTATTTATCATTAAGTACCATTCTATCTTTAGATCTTTTCCATCATTAACCTCTTTATGTTTTAAAAAAAGAAGCCCTCTTTATATCCACATTTATATTTAGCAAACTTTTATGTACCTTAAGTAACAATTCCCAACAATGTTAAAATTCTTATCAGACAGATAAAAATCTCAAAGACCTCAAATTAAATTTTCTCCCAAGTCATTATAGCATATCTTCCTCACTCCCTCTTTAACATTCCACAATCTTCCTATAAAACATACTCATTGTGTCATCCAATGTTATCTCTATAAACAATCTATCTATAAAAAGTATATATGGTATTATACATCTAACATCTTTCCAGTTTCTTTTCTATATTTGATCACAATTCCATTTCTTTTCTTTCTTAAATAGTTTTTCTAATTAGTACAAATCTGGATCAAAGCCGCAAAGACCGCACGCCTCACATCCAGTCCCGCCGTGGTCCAACCCTGAAGTCCTCTAGTGCTAGAAGATGCTTGAGAATATCATGGACAGCCAAGGAAACAAACAAACAAACAAAAACAGATCAATAAATTGTTCCCTTTTTAGGATCCCAGTTCAGTGCTATTCTCTAAAATAATCTAGAGCAGGGGTGTCAAACTCGCAGCATCACAGCGGCATCATGTGATGTATCGGGACTTTTTCCCACTTCACTAAATCGGGCAGGGCCAGCATGTGACGCATTTGGTCCGTGGGGCATGAGTTTTACACCCCTGATCTAGAGAATAATGAATGTACTTTACCAGCTGCACTGAACTTAAAATTACTTCAGTCTATGAGTCATAGCTGAAAGCTTAAGAAGAAAGCCATATAACCATTTGTTGAGAATGAAAAATAATTGCCCTTAACAAAAGGAATTTTAAAAGAAAAACAAAAACTTCTTTGTGTGCCGAAATATAATTGTTAAATCAAATTAGGCACAAAGTACTGCTAGGAAAATAAAAACAAAGTCACAAGGCTTAGTTAGATAGAACTAATACACATTGGTATAAATTCTGAACCCCACAATGGCCACAGATGTATTATATTCAGTACACAGTGGCAGAGCCCTCTAATCTAACACTCACCAGACACTTGGTCAGTACATATATTTCCAAATATAAGGAGACCTCCTTGGCTCCTCTGTATCACTTTCTTGTCCGAGCTGTTTTTACTAAGGTTGAAATTAAACTCAGCAAGTTGCAAATTCCCAGGATATCTATAAAACAAGACTACCTTACTCCCTGCTTTTTGAATGTCAGAAGAAGCTGGGCACAATATGTTTGCCTTTCTAGCTTGAGTCATGCATCACATGTATCATAAAACATGATTTGAAAACCATAATATCTATGTTTTCTGACAGTCAGCCAAAACTATGTTACAGCTTGATGCAAAGTATGAACCCAGTACCAAACCTAGCAAAGATTCTAAAAATTTTATGGATGCCATTAAATGTAAATCTTGATTGTTCTTGGTAGCCTAGCAACTGTGAGCCAGATCTACAATGAACACTGTAGTGATATGATTGTTTATGAATAAACATGAATCAAGTAATCTCCATAATAAGTTCATACAATTGCAGAGCTGCTTCTGTGTTATTATTAGAGGGCTCCGGTTATAAGACACCTCTGGAAATTAAACATACAATTGAAACTCAATGGCTGGGGGGATAAATGGATTATCTTTATTTAGTCAATATTGTAATTTTCTTTCAACCCTGATCAATGTAATTTGAATATTAAGAGTCACTATTTAAAACGCAGTTACGGTTTAGATTCAGCAAGTCACTGGGAAGATCTGATTGTGATGGAATCAAAAGTAGCGAAGATCAAGTGACTGCATTTGTCTTTTTCATCCCTGAAGACTTTTTTTTTTCTGTGCTTTTTTGCAAATTTGATTAGCTATGCACCAAAAAAGCCAGTAATGTGGAGAAAGGAAAGCTACAGTTATGAATTCTTGCTCCGTTGCAACCTTGGCAAATAGCAGTCTGATAGAGACTTGTGGGAGATGAAGCTGCAATGAAGAAAGTGAATTAAGTGAAGTACAGGTAGTCCTTGACTTACAACCACAATTGAGCTCAAAATTTATTTTAAAGGATAAATTTAAGTGAGTTTTGCCCCATTTTACAACATTTCTTGCCACAGTTGTTAAGTGAATCACTGCAGTTGATAAGTTAATAACCGACTGTTGAGTGAATCTGGCTTCCACATTGACTTTGCTTGTGAGAAGGTCCCAAAAGGGATCACATGATCTCAGGAACACGGCAATGGTCATAAATATGATCAGTTGCCAAGCACCTGAATTTTGATCATGGCGATGCTGCAAAGGTAATAACTGTGAAAAACAGTCATAAGTCACATTTTTTGGTGCCGTTGTGACTTTGAACAGCTACTAAGCCAGTGTTTCTCAAACTTTGTTGGTTCACTGCCCTCTTTTCGAAAAAATTGATGCTTAATGCCCGCCCTCCAGGGTGAGGGGTGAGCTGCCCAAGCCCCACCCCCAGAGCAGGAGGGGTGAGCTGCCCAAGCCCCGCCCCTGGAATGCCACACCCCTTGCCTAGGGCACGGCTGGGGGTTGGGCCAGCCCTGACCAATGGTGAGGACATAGAGGACAGGAATATACACCGCATCAGCACCACTCTGACCCACACATCGCTAATAACTGTGCGGGAAGCTCTTAGTGAGAAGCCCCTCCCCTCCCGTGACTCATTGCACAGGCGCAGAATGGGAGCTGGCTGAATCCTCTGCCGCCCACCGATTGGTTCCTGGCACCCCCTAATTCCACGTGGAGCTTCCAACATCCCCTTAGACTGCTCCAACGCCCCCTAAGGGGCGGTACCGCCCACTTTGAGAACCACTGTACTAAACAAACTGTTGTAAGTCGAGGACTACCTGTACTGGTTTCTTGGGTCACCCAACTTTGAGTTCCCCTTGACTGGGGAAGAGAAGCGGGGTATAAATCTAAATAAATAAATAAATAAACTGATCTGAGAGCCTGACAAGAAGGCTGGCTGTTCAGCTGCAGAATTAAATAGTGTGATAGATTTGTAGCAGTACTACTAATAATGTGGGCTATGCATATACTTGCATATGTAATAGTAACAATACATAACAGGACTTTTTTAAAAAATACGGTAAATGTTAATTACACAGGATGGTTTTTAATTTAGAAGCCCAACATTGGCTGTAACAGCAGCCACTTCAGTATAATTATGAGCATTCTCACTAGACCCCCATGTCAACATTTCATTAAATGTCATTGATCTACTTTAACACAGACAAGCTTTTTCCAATCTGGTGCTCTCTAGATGGCTATTCTGGAAGGAGGCAATAATAAAGCAATTCTATTTTGCTGCCAAGAAAACGACTTGGGCTCATGAGGCCACCCGGAACTGAACAGGATTCAAAGAAGACTTCTCCTTTAGAAAATTAACAGATATTGAAGTTGATAACCATATGGAATTATCCACTGGAAAAGATTAAGCAATTTATTTTCACCTAGCATCCCTTTTTCTCCTTAAATGTGCATTAGCAAATCATGACAAATTTAGCGCATCAGAACTATCAGTGTTGGTCGTAACAGAGTACATCAACAAAAACCACCACAATCTCAACAGGAGCCTCTGCTCCAAATAGGAAGTAGACTAGATCCATTTAGTGAGGAGACTGGGATTGATAAAACTGCTGAAATAGAAAGTGGAGGAAGAAGCATTGTGTTGGATATGAGATCCTGGGAAGTGTTTTTTCCTTAGAGATCAATGTTACTCTCATTCTCCAAGTATATTTAAAATCAGGTGCCATTGGGACATTTTCTTTTCAGCGTTCAGTCCTGTCTTGGGGACAAAACTCCCTCTCTATATAAATGATTACCACTACATGCTAGCATCGAGAGAACATATTGTATCAGGCCGCAACCTCACTCTTTGTTATGATTGTTGCTTATTCCACTTTTCTTCATTTGTATAACGGCTTGTCTGTCTCAAAGAAATATATATCCATTACTTCCCTACCTGCCTGTGTAGTCTTACTTACTTACTCCACAAAGGTCTTCTCCGTAAGGAGAATATAGCCTACCTGATTGAGGAAAGGAAGGAACTATTTGAAAACATCAACAGAATGGCTACACAAATTCATACATATAGTGCACATAAATAAATTCTGGGTTGACATAAATAAATTCTGGGTTGACATAAAGCATTGGACCCCAAACTGAGTATTCAAACTCTGTGCAGCAGTTACCAAATCTATGAGATCACTTTATAATGCAAATTGGGTGAACCCGTGTAATTGGGCCAACTGAGTAAATCAAGCTCAGTAAATCACAGTTCTAATAACTTTATGAACATTCAGAATACAAAGCTGTTTCCCCAGAGGGAATTGCCATAGATGAGGAGTAAATGTGCTTAGAAAGTTAGTGATAATATTTATCTGCAAGGACAAACACTACTCATCACAATGGCCCTTTCTCTGATTTCCCACTTCAGCTGTTTTATCAATCCCAGACATGCACCAGAAAGGATCAAGTTTACTATCTATTCAGAGCAGGTCTTCTGAGATGGCAGCGATTTCTACGATGTGATGCTCCATTCTGGAGCATCATGCTCCATTCTGAAATGCTTCTTCTCAGGCAGACTGTACAAAAATTTGCAAGGGAGGTTCATGATCACAGAAAGTCAGATTATCTCAACTCTTTCTTCTGCTAGATACAGATAAAGACTTATCCTTTTAAAGCAAAGCTGAAGTTATAACTAGACTGAGGCTGGAACTCAACTGGGGTGCACTCTCTGAAGTCTAAACCATCTCTGATAAGCAGTTGGCATCGTCAAGAAAGTGAGCAGCTCAAGTGAAATGGACCAGAAGGAACTTCTATGGCTATACAGGTACTCCTTGATTTACAACCATTTGTTTAGTGACCATTGAAGTTACAATGCCGCTGGAAAAAGTGACCTATGACAGTTTTTCACACTCATGTAGCATCTCCATGTTCATGCAATCAAAATTCAGATGCTTGGCAACCAACTCATATTTATGACAGTTGCAGTGTCCCAGGGTCATGGGATCATCTTTTGTGATCTTCTGACAAGCAAAATCAATGGAGAAGATAGATTTGCTTTAACAACGAATTGTTGTTAGTTGTTAATAATTTAACAACTGCAGTGATTCACTTAACCATTGTGGCAAGAAAGGTTATAAAATGGGGCAAAATTCACTTAACAATTGTCTTGCTTAGAAACAGAAAGTTGGGCTCAATCATGGTCATAAGTCGAGGACTACTTGTAGTTGTTTACCCTCCAGGTGGCTGTTATGGCCCCGATCCTCGAGCCTTCTTCAGAGCTGGCAGAGGATTCAGAGGATGAGGATGAGGAACGGGCACAGTCTCCCTCTCCTGGACCATCTTTCCTGGCAGTGCCTCAGCTTCCCGTGGAGGAGCAGCAGGA
>JANHGC010005095.1:158782-169600 GCA_027560395.1 Boaedon fuliginosus | reverse complement strand
CCCACCACCCATGCAGGTGCACGTGACACCACCCCCACCCCATGCGCATGCGCACGCATCTCCAGAGCCAAAACACAGCTGATCCAATGATTAGCTGTGCTTTGGAAGACAGGGCAAGAGACCACACAGGGTGGTGGGAGGGCTGCGCATATGCATGCACAGGCATGGGGGGTGCAGGGCATGTGGCTGCATGCACACGCACACGCGTGTGCACCCACACATCTGGCACACGAACCAAAAAAAAGATTCGCCACCGCTGGTCTAGAGGCAACTCTAGCCACTCTGAAACTCAATGAACAAAGTGAGATATCCCAACCTAAACAAGAAGACTCACCAGGGGGTGTGGCTGGGACTGCCGTGAGATCAGATGACTTCCTGCAGGGTGCTGCAGGATCTCCGAATATTCCTTGCTGCCGAGGGCTCAGGTGTGAGCCAAATTTTGTCCTTTAGGGACAAAAAAAAGAATAATATTCCAGATCCAAGGGGAGCACGCCAACTCCCTCTTTGGACCTTGGATCTGTTCTTTATCGTCAGAAGTGAAAAGCGGCTTGCTGCAACAAGCCAGGGCAGTCACAGAGGGAAATTTAAAGTGAAAGAAAGAAAAGAAAGAAAGAACAGACTTCGCCAAGCATGAGTAAAAGAAGGAAACAAGAGACAAGTTGTTTAAGTAAGTTTTTTATTTAGTTCTCTACAATAGAATTTGAAAGGAATGGACTTTCTTTTCTAGCTGCATTAAGAGGGAGGAAAGGGTGACAAGTGAAAGTAGGCTACTGGAAGAGTTGTAGATTTTGCAACTTCGAAAGGGTACATTGTATCCAGAACATGTAGTAAAATATTTCTTTTTACTTTTTCTCTGTGGCTACCAGTTAATAATTTTTTTAACAATTGAACTGACTTCTAAATAAGTGAATAAAGAGAAGAAGAGTGAGTGACATTTAAAATACTTTGGAAAAGAAAAGAACTTTGCTTTTTATTCTCTTTGTGTTTTGAAGAGGTGACAATATTGACGTCTAGTGGCTGGAAAAAATTGGCAGTTTTCTTTTTTCTCTCTACTTTGGAATGGTGACCAACAGCTGTGTAAACAAGATAGATTATAGCAGTTTGGAGGTCACAAGAAAAGAGAGATAAATATAAAAGAGGACTATATTGCCATAAGACTTTGGTTTGCTTTTAGAACTTTACCAGCTGGAATTTCTCACTGCAAGCCAAATTAGGCATGATATACATGTTATGTCCCCCCCCTTGCTTTGCTTGTAAGTGTTCTGGACTTGATTTTTCCCCCCCTTTTGACAATAGAAGAAGTACATGGAATTTGACTGCAGAATTTGTTGGATTTAATTTCTCTGATCTATTTTTGTGCTACACTACCTTTTAAAAAAATTTTTTCTCATTCCTTTGACCTGGATTGAAGAATGTTGGGATGGATTTTTGTGGGCCATATTGGATGAACTTTGTCTTATTTTTATTTTTCATTTGAAATACAAATTTCCACTTTTCTTTCTTTTTCTTCTTTCTCCCGGGTTCCTTTATTTTTACTTTTTTTAAAAAAATAAACTTTATTATTTTTTTTTAAAAAAATACAAAACAACAAAACAAGACAACATTAAAAACATAACACAAACAAAGAAATATCTAAAATTCTATCTTTACATCCAGTTTTGCAAGATTATGGTGTAAATCTATTTTACTATCGTCATAATATACTTATCCTTTTATTTACATATAGATATATATTTTGCATATATTTATATTTTGTTAACAATTATTCTCTCTTGTAATATGCTTTTGCTAGTTTGACTTGTTGTGGATCCTAGATCACCATATTTCCCTTTTAACCAATCATAGAAGCTCTCCCATGTTTTATAATATTTTGAGTCTTCTTTCCCCTTTATTTGTAATGTAAGTCGGTCAATTTCTGCACAGTGTAAGATTTTGCTTATCCTTGCGCTTCTGTTTTACTTTTTGATGGGTGCATTTTGTGGGCCAAATCTGGATTAATTTTGCTGATGGATATTTTGGAGGTAGAGTGCATTTTGTGGGCCAAGTGGAATTAATTTTGTTTGGCAAGTGGGGCACCTGGATTTTTATTTTTACTTTTATTTTTATTTTATTTTTATTTTTACTCTCTTTTTGATGATGGGGGACTGCAGAGGGCCAAGTTGGATTAATTTGAGTGCTGCATATTTTTTGTCCTTTGTGGGCCGCCTCGAGTTCCCCTTTTTGGGTGAAGAGAGGCAGGGTATAAATCTAATAAATAAATAAATAAAATTGAAATATAATCAAGAAGATTTAGCTATGTCTAAGCAGTGGATTAAAACCCCAGTTTTGCGCATCACAAAAATATCAATGCAGACAATGGTGGAAAATATGCAAAAGATGATGGGAAAGATGGACAACATAGGCACAGATATTAAAGGACTGGACAATAAAATGGAGGAAATGCAACAAACTATGGATCAAAATATTCAAAGAATAACAAAGGTGGAAGAAAAAAACAGATAAAATCGAGAAGCAAGTAGAACAGGCAGACGAGAAATACAAGCAACCAGATTCGGAGAAAGATAAAATTATCGCAGCTCTGGAGATGGACAAGGCCGAATATTTTCTGCAATTTCAGAATGTGGAAGAAGAAAAGGAAGAAAATTTACCAGAAACTATCGCAGCACTTCTAGCACGTGTACTGGAGGCTCCAGTTAATAGGATCCAAGGAGAAATGGAAAAAATATTTTGTGTACACACAAGACATGCTATGAGAAATAGACTAAGAGAAGTCCACGTACGATTCACCAAAAAATCATTCAGAAATGAGATTCTGCAGAAAACAAAGGGAGAAACAATCTGTATCTATAAAAGAGAGGTGGGGTGCGGATGTGTGTTTGTATGCGCTTTATGTAAACTTTCAATTCTGCACCAATCGACCTCAAACTTGCCAGATAGGTAGAAAAGCGTAGTAAGAAATGCACTGTCAGGGTCTGGAAAAGGTAGGGTTCGTTTTTGACTTTTTTGGTGGTGCAAACATGAAACAAGCAGCAATTCTCCACTGAGCAGGTGAAGATTTCTTTACGAGGCGCCATTTTTAAACTGGCAATCTCTCGCTCAGCTCTCCTTCCCAGCGGGTGAGCGAGCGGGCTGGGCTACGTAGTCGGCGCTCACCTGCCTGGTGGCCACTTGGTGAACTTTGCAGCATAATGGCCAGAGCGCGTGCACACGCACACACACACACACACAGGCTGCTCCCCACATCTGCAGGAAAAAGCGGCCTCTCACCAGCTCTCCTTTCAGCTGGGACGACTGCAGAGCATCAAGGAGTTTGAGAACCTGCTGAGCCTGGGCAGGCTTCAGAATCCCCATCCCCGGCGGGGGGGAAATAAGGAAGGAAGGAAGGAGAGAGGAACAAAGGAAGGAGGAATGAAGGAACACAGATACAGGGAAACAGAACTGAGGAAGGGAGGAGGGAGGGAGGAGGGAAGATGGCAGTCCAAAATAAAATTACCCGAGCAATGCCGGGTAAGCAGCTAGTAAAAGATATTTCAAAGAGCTCAACAAAACAATATGAAAATTTATTTGGCAGGGGGGGAAACCCAGAATAAAGATGAAAATTCTGCAGGATGTGAGAGAACAGGGAGGATTCAGCCTGTCTCAGTGGGAACTATACTATCAAGCAGCGGCAACCACCTGGCTCAAAGATTGGATGAAACTACAGAACAGAAGAATATTAACAATTGAGGGACATGATTTACAGTGGGGCTGGCATGCATATATGTGGGAAGAAAAAAGTAGATCTCAGGGATATTTTCAACGCCACATTATTAGGAAAGCTCTCTTGACAGTATGGGAAAACAAAAAAATATAAACTATACCTCAAAGTCCCCATCTGGATCTCAATAATAGAAGCACTAGTCTACTCCAATGTCCTGGACCCAGGCAAAAGGCTAACATATAAAGATATTTTTAATGGGAGAGGAGAATTAAAAACAACCCAAGAATTAAAAGACCAAAATTTGGAACTCGATTGGTGGACCTATGCACAAATCAAAACAAGATATAAGAAAGACCTAGAAGCAGGGGGAATCTATGGATAATTACAAGAATTAGACAAAGTTTTAATGGGAGACGGAGATAAATTAATAAAGAAAAGCTATGGTATACTGTTAAACTGAAAAATGGAAGACGAAATTGTTAAATGGAACCAGCTACCCATGGAGATCCGAACCATCCCGGGTCTGTTGGTCTTCCGCAGAGCCACGAAGACTTGGCTCTGCTGGCAGGCGTGGAACTGATGATTCCCTGGAAGATTGTTTGCATGGTGTACGAGTGGTGTTATTGTTGATTATACTGTTATTTTATTGTTTTTTATTATGCTCTATTGTATTGTATTTTAATCTTTGTTGTAAGCCGCCTCAAGTTCCCCTTGACCAGGGAAGAAAGACAGGGTATAAATCTAAATAAACTTAACCTTAAACTTAAAGAAACCATGATTGCCTGGGCCAGGAACTTTGGATACACTATAGAAATAGACAGGTAGCAGACGATCTGGGAAGTAAACTACAAACTAACCCTGGCCTCATCCTATAAAGAAAACATACTCAAAATGTTTCACATGTGGCATCTCCCACCAGCCAGAACAGCCAAAATGTTTCCCTCAGCAAAACCAAACTGTTGGAAATGTAACCATCCAGAAGGCACCTACTACCATACTTGGTGGACCTGCAAACAGACCAGATCATATTGGCGCAGTTAAAAAATGTATTAAAGATATAATGGGTCACGATTTTAAACCAGAAATATTTCTACTGGGCAACATCTCAGAAAAAATAAAGATGTCTATCACCTCATATTACATCTAATAACAGCAGCTAGGCTAGCATACACACAAGATTGGAAAAAAGAAATTATACCCGCAGAAAGTAAATTGATAAACAAAATAATGGAATGCGCAGAGCTAGACCGGCTCACAATGTTATTAAGAGACAAAGGGGAAACGGATTACTATTTGATTTAGGGAAAATGGTATAAATGCTTGGAAGAAAGGAAAAATCAGAATGTAAAATAGGAGAGATAAAGAGGTCTAAACTATATGTAATAGTCAATAAACAATGATAAGAATTTAATTAAAATGTTGGAAGATATTTTTTTTTTGTTAAGCAATAGAATTATATGTAACAAAATGTATATCACTGTACGGTTATATGGCTTCTGATTCTCTAGTTTATATTCGCGCACTGATGCTCGAAGGTAAATACGGTGTTTGATAAAAGGGAAAATAAAATAAAACATATTTAAAAATAAAAAATACACCTTCTGATTCCTATCACTTATTTTCTGCAGCTGCAGGCATACCCAACTGATGCAAGGCACAGCCTTCTTACTAAAGCTGCCTTGCACCATCCTGCAAGCAAGTCCCATTTTCATGATTGTTAGAAAGCTACTTCTCCAAATTGCACTTGGCAACTGATGATAGGTGCAAATAATTTGGCGAGTGCCCACATGTTCTCATGTGACCATGGGGGGAGGGGATCAGCACATTTTAGAATGATTGAAAGTGGTTTATGGGCTGGAAAGCACCCTTTGCAAGGCCATTATGGCTTTGAACAGCCACTAAATGTCCAGACGTAAGTTGAGGACTATTGTTAGAGGCGGGCTGTAATATTGCAAATAATTCCAAAGCACATTTACAATTTTAAAATGTATTATCTTAATAAAACTATATTAACACATACACCTTGAAATGTGGGTGTGGGTATAGCATCTTTCCCACAATTTTCTCACTCTTGGCAGTGATACTGCCTACAAACCACATGTAAATAATGTCTGCTTGCCTAATATTAGAAAACAGCTGGTTAATTTTAGAAAACAATCAAAGAATGAAAGAGACAGGAAACAACAGTGAATCAATCAAGCAGCTAACACCATGTTCAATTTTTAAAAAAATGATGTTCCCTAAAATATAAAAAGATGCTTCTATTAGAAAAATCTAGCACCAAGTGCAGAGAAGCACAGTCGACTCCCTGGAATGTTATTTACAATCTATAGATGCCAACGAGCAAAAGGGAAAAATGCAATTCTTTGCCTCGCTGAATATAATTCTCATTGCAGAGGAAGGAAAATTGCTGTCAGCACAAAATAACATTCATAAGACTAACCCTCATGAGACTTTAGAGGAAAGGAAGGTCAAAGAGCAAGAGATGCAGAGATAAAAGGGAATGTATGACACGAGAAGAATGAAGAGGAAGAAAAAAAATGCTGAAATGGCCTTCCAACATAAATCAGAACTGCGGAAATCTTGGAAGAAAAGCATAATTTTAGAGGCCATCAATTAATCTGTTTACTTGCAATATTTGTCGGTGCGAGAAACCCAATGGAGAACTCTGTTTAGTAGTAATGGAGAGAATGGCACTTTTATGCAAAATGGACTTTTTTCACAGCATACAATAGTGCCAAAGAACACCCCCCACACAGCCATGCATTGTTAAAAATGACAAAAATGTGTGTTGATTACAGGTTGTCCTCAATTTACAATCATTCATTTAGTTATAACAGCAATGAAAAAAGTGATTTATGACCAATTCTCATACTTAAGACCATCACAGCATCTCCATGGTCACGTGATCAAAATTTGAGCGCTTGAGAACTAGCATGTAGTTATGAAGGCTGCAGTGTGCCAAGATCATGTGATCACCATCTGCAACCTTCTCAGAGGGCTTCCACCCAGCAAAGTCAATGGGAGAAGCGGGAGTTGCTTAATGACCATGAGATATACTTACTTGAAGTGATTCCTTTAACAACTGTGACAAAAAAGGTAATAAAATTGGGTGTGACTCACTGAATAACCACTCTACTTAGCAATGGAAATTCTGATCCCAATTTTGGCCGTAAATTGAGGATTACCTATATGCCAGTTCATCAAACAGCCGCTAGTCTGTTGACTGACATATTAAAGGGAAAATGGTTGAAGTGGCAAAATTCTCAAGCTGATCACGAGTTAATTGCAATTGCACTTAAGACTTATATACCGTCTTCTGTGCTTTATAGCACTCTCTGAGCGGTTTACAAATGTCAGCATATTGCCCCCAATAATCTGGGTCCCCATTTTACTAACATGGGAAGGAAGGAAGGAAGGCTGTCAACATATTTTCCCCAATAATTTGGGTCCTCATTTTACCAACCTTGGAAGGATGGAAGACCAAGTCAACCTTGAGCCAGTTAGGATCAAACTCCGGTCTGTGGGCAGAGTTAGCCTGCAATGCTGCATTCTAACCACTGCACCACCAGGGCTCCTAAATAATACAAGGCACACTCATATGTAGCAAGTATTACAGTCACCTTAATGGACTTGAGACATCCCAATATCCCTCAAGGCCATTTGCCTTAAGCAACTAAGCAACTACCCTTACTTCCAGCCAGAAAACCAAGGCTTAATGAATCAGAAAGGTTGGGATTTCTAGGTAGGGTTTCATTCTTCCCTATGTGGTTATTTTAAAAAAAAACTTTACAAAGTACATTAAAATATCAAAACTCTAACACCCTCCTCACTAATTTTCAGGAACAAATCAGCAGAAAACTGCACTGCCATTATCTGGCAGTTTGTCACTGAATTTTAGCAGTAAAGTTTGGGAGTTTCCTGGGGCTGAGCAGATTGCTCATCCCTGCTGCCTGTGAAAGGAGGCTGGAAAGAAATAAGAGGAATTCTACACATAAACAATCTGCAGATGGCAGAATTGATCAGTAATTTATCTTATAAATGTCAGCTGAATCCAGCTTGTACAAAGGCCTGGAAGAAAAGATTTAAACTATTCAGATTTCAGCCTTAATGAAGTTGCTAATAAAAAGGGGTGGAAGATTACTATTACATTTGCTAAGATTGTATATTTTACTCCTAATTCCTGCTTCCTTAATCAAGTAATGAGTCACTTGGTATGATGGCTAAAGGCTCAGGGCTAGAAATTGGGAGACTGTGAGTTCCAATTCTGCCAGCTGGGTGACCTTAGGGTAATCACTCTCTCTCAGCCCAGAGATGCAGGCAATGACAAATCACTTACAAAATCTTGCTAAATGAATTGTAGGGATTTGTCCAGGCAATGCTGACCGGAAGGCACGAACAAGCAAAGCAACTAATCGAAGTTGTAAGCATACAAGTAACAATGCCAAGCCTTTTGCCAGCGTTTTCAAAGCTCATCTACTGAAATTTAACCCGCCCAATATGATTCAATCAAAATATACTACCAAGTCTATCGCAGCAATGCGAATCATTTCAAAATGCCTCGTAAATTTCTCACACAATGCTCCTAAGTCCTTTTTTGACCAGTTTTTTTTAAGGAGATTCTCTCTATCTGGGGAAAGCCTCTAAAGAAAGCACGGTGAATACCCAGAATAAGAAACTGAGGTAATGTGAGAAAACTCAGGCAGTCATAAGAATGGTGATTTTGATGAGTCATCCATTTTAAGCTCAGTTACAACCTACTCCTTTATTCCATCTGCATCACATAATTACTTAGGTTTCCTAATTAGTTATTCTGTTTTCTGGCTTTGACAATTTATTGAATCATATACAAGCCAACAGTGGCTTTGTACATGCTTTAAAAAAATAACCAACGTTAAAACTAACCAAGCAAAATAGGTTGCCTGAACACCACTCCACTGTGTGGTTTTAATTGACCTCATTAATCATGTTGTGTGACAGAAGCCATTGAAAGGCAGTGAGGTACAATAAGCAGCTAGAGGAAGAATATTTTTCTGAGGAAATTATGATGTGCCCCAAATATCACTCTGAATAGGTTTACCATGTCTAGCAAAAGGAGGACATGTCCCCCCTTTTCGTCTTCATGTCCTCCATCCACAGACAGATATCAAATCAAATATTGTCCAACTTTTTGAGTGTCTTGATTTTCTATTTTGGTCTGTTTTTGCAACAGTAGTCATTCCAACTTTCATGGTACTGTGACCTTGTAAATTATCTGCTTCTTTCTTCCCCTGGTCTGTCAACAATAGCTTAGACTTATACAGTATTATTTCATTATTTCCTGATTTTAGCAATCAACTTCACTCTAGCCCCTATACTATATGTTCCTTGTAGTTAGGAGATCACATGTCATACATTTCTCTGGTTGTCAATGATACAGAATTCTACATAATTGCTAGGATTTGTTCTTGAACATAAAGATTTGTTGGAAAAATTTTGCAATTCAGAAACTACCGTAATATTTTTGATGTTGGAAAAAGTAATGTCACATATATATAGGCTTAAGTACATTTTTTTGCAGTTTTTTGTTGTAATTATTGTCACAGATGCCAAGAACATTGAACTTAGACTTTGAATAACTTTATTCATTACACATTCTTTATACATTAAAATTAAATTTCATTGCATACAGCTCTCAAAGGGTCACCACCTCCAATATACACTACAAAGACATGAATAAATATTATGCATATACCCACATGTATTGTATGACACAGCGAAACAACACAGTCTACTTAGGATGTATGCATGTACATGGTGAGAAAAAAGAATCTCGTCAGTTTAGCAGACGGATGGCATAGAGAACAAAGCTGTTACAGAATCTGGTAGCCCTGCTAGAAATACTTCGAAACCTCCTCCCAGAGGGGAGCAACAGAAACAGCCTGTAAAGTGGGTATGTGGGATTTCTAACAAAGCTTTGAGCTCTAAGCACATTGCACTTATAAGCAGTATCCTGAATAACAAGAAGCGAGTTTCCTATGATCTTCTCAGCTGTCCTTACCACTCTCTGTATGGACTTTCTATCTGAGGCACTCTGTAGCCACCAAACCAAACAGTGATGCAGTTTGTTAAAATGCTCTCAATTGTGCCTTTGTAACAAGTGACTAGGACAGTGGGAGAAAGATGTGCTCTCCTCATCTGGTGCAGGAAATGCAGGCGCCAGTTTGCACGCTTCACAGTTAGCATGTCCTCCTTTCCAATTATCAATGTCATCTTTTTGCCTGTTCAAATATCTGAAAACTCTTAAGGACCAGTGATACACTGGAGAAAAGCACTACCTTGGCAGTGAGCTTTCTGGCAATGCTTTCTAGCACAAACAGATTAAACAGTGTGTAGTCATGTCAAATACTGCTTGTAAGGGTGTCATTAGAAAAACTATTTTCATCTAAGGCCCATTTTTTAGATTGAGCCCATTTTTTAGATTTGAGTTTCCATTTTTAATAGATCAGTCTGACTGACAGTCACTGGAAGAAATAAAGTATGCCCCTCATCAACAATAAACACAGGATCCATGTTGAGGAACCAACGATTAACCAGGCCTTAATTTTTTCATTGTAACATGCTTCTCCAACGTGGCACTGTTCCAGAAAGAAATGCCATGAACAACGTTTGTACACACAAAAAAAGGGAAGAGCTTCCAAGATTATGCTGAGTTTGCATTTTGGCGAAAGCTTTGGGTCCCGTAGATGCTTCTGATTTAAAATTTCATTTCTTCATACTGAATCGTATTTTTGTTGCATGGTATTTTTTTGTCATTTGAGATTTCTTCTCTCAGAGACTTTGCATGCTCTCTAGTATTGCTTGCCTCAAAGGTAAACTTGGTCCAGTATAGAAAACGTTTAACAAATTATTTGAATGCCTGGGGGTGGGAGGAAAGGAGATGCCAGGGGCTGGCTCCTTTTCTAAGGAATGAGGATTTAAATCTCTTTCTATGTTGTCAACTTAATCTATTTCATAAACACGGAAATGTACTAGGACACATTTGATTCACAGCTTGCTTCAAAGTGTGTGTGTGTGTGTGTGTGTGTGTGTGTGTGTGTGTGTGAGAGAGAGAGAGAGAGAGAGAGAGAGAGAGAGAG
>JANHGC010005095.1:35932-47076 GCA_027560395.1 Boaedon fuliginosus | reverse complement strand
GGATTACGTGGTGCTCTCCTACCCCCCCCCCCCAACACTTGTGGGAGAAAGGCTCCAGAGAAATAATAAATGGCTCAAAGCCACCCAGGAAGCTCCCATTGTGGAGCATGGAACTGGCCTTCAGAAGCAAGGAACACCCATAGAATGGATTTGCCTCTTCACGAAATCACTGCTATCAAATATCTGTTTCTCCAAAGTCAAACAGGTGAAATATCTCCCTACCATCCCATCAAGTACCCCAGGATGCGTTTTGCTAAAGAACGTTTCTGGGAAGGTGCTCATACTTCCAAACAGATCCCATCCACCATTTTGTTTGCAAATAAAGCCAATGCTCTGCATGCCAATTTCTCATTTGTGTACCTATTTATATTTCAGTTTACTCTGAATTGAAAAATGGTTGCTGAGGGTTGTTCCAGATACCCTGCCTACCCGGGGCTTAAAAACGAAAGGCAACTTTATTTTGACTCAGGCTCCACTCTTGGCTGAGGGGGTGAGCAGGCTGAGGGGAGAGAAGGAAGCTCTAACAGAGTTTGACAGGGTGCTGTAGGATGATGGGGATGATTGGTGGGAAGAACAGGGCCGGGCCGGGTGATGAGAAGATGAATGACTTCATGGATGCTTCCTTGTGGCTCTCTTGGCAACACTGAATGATTGCTGCTGCTTTCTGGGTTCTTCTCATTAGAATCTAAATTGTTCTACACACAGAGAGAACTAAAATAATAGATAATAAACTTATTTGATATATACTGAGCTTCTGTATCTTAATGTTCATTCTTACAGCTGCGGCCAACAAAAGATGCATTTACTGTCTGAGTCAAAGCAAGGTATTTAGTACCCTTGCTGATGTAGGATAAGAGAAGAAACAACCTTTAATCGTTTTGTTTTCAAAGGAGCTTTTGAGGTCTTTTGAAGACAAACCTTTTTCCCGGATCTATTTGAATTTAAAAAAAAAACAGGTAAGGAGATTTCTCTCCAAGTCTCTTTTTATCCAGTCCTGCGTCTCTAGGTTAAATTAAGGAGGAGACCTACAGGTAAAAACTGAACTGCGTGGAGGCTGTTGCTGGATTGAAAACCATCAGAACTGGTGATTTGGCACACTGTCAAAATAGCACATCGCTTTTGTGGCATTCAGATAAGATGTTCTCATCGCAGTCCAGAGAAGATATGGATGGTCTATCTGTTCGATTCGCAGTTTCTTGGGAGCAAGCAAGCTTGGCATGCAGTGCAACAGTGGCCCCTAGCTTTCACTGAGCTGAGAATTTGATATCAAGAGGCACCTTTGGATGGTGTCTATATGACAGGGATGAAAATAGTCACCATCGTTGCAAGAGACACAAGATGAGATTTTGTCCTAAACAACAGGATTCAAACTAGTTCCATTTTGGGATTGGATAAGAACATTAAGACATGATTTCAGAGCTGTTTCCTTCATTTTGGTTCATGGCATTTGAAAAAAAAAATGGAAAGAAAGTGAAACTAAGTTGTAGTTATTGAACATGGTCAATTCGGATCAGTAATAATTTGATTTGCTCTATTTGGGTGGGCAGAGTGCATTTTTCTAAAGTGACAAAAAGTTGAATTTCGCTTTTTTGCTTTATTGAATGGTCAGGTTTAATAAAAGTGTCTATGACCAAAAAAAAAAAAAAAGACAAATTGTCAAGTTTTATCTATTCTACTTTCAGATTTTCATCACTAATGGAATATTGCAACTAAAAAAAAATCAATAGTAGTATTTCAGTTCCATGTTGATACATGAATATGTAAAGTGACCCAATTAGCTCTTGATTGCAATATGTGCAGGTGGGCCATAGATGAATGTATATTGGATAAAATATAGGGTAATGGTACCTATTTGGAAAGCAAGGTATTTCTATAGAAATATCTTGTCCTGGGAAACAGAATGTGTGCGTTATAGCAGCATAGTGACAGAAGTAACATTCTTCATAATAGTTGAATCTATTACTGATGCTCTCCATATAGTACGTATGTGTGTATGTATATGTGTACACACAGACACACACACATACACACACACACACACATATTTGTATCATGTTTCCCCAAAAATAAGATCCTGTCTTATTTTTTTTTGCCACCAAAAAAGGCACCAGGTCTTATTTTTGAGGAATGTCATCCACTAATTAACCTATTAGTTAGGGGCATACGTATATTGGGTGCACGTGTAAAAATCAAGCGAGGTCTTACTTTCAGGAGAGGTCGTATTTTCAGGGAAACAGGGTATCTATCTATCTATCTATCTATCTATCTATCTATCTATCTATCTATCATCTATCTTATCTATCCTTTTCTTAAGATGCCGTGTCAATAAGACTAGGAGCAGCTTTGTAAGACTAGGACCAGCTTTGTAACTGCAGATGTTCCACTGGTTTCATTTAGAAAAAGCACTTTACATTCTTCCCTGGAGATACATTCTGAAGATAACCGACCCTTGAGGAGAGAATGAGAGGAGAGTCATTACACCCATTGCTTGTTTGCTGCCTATCTCAGTTAGTGACCATTTGCAAACAATGGTAATTTTTTTAAAAATCTGGCCAATGCGTACATTTATGGCCAAATTTCATAGGTCTGACAACACACATAAGAGTGAGGGTAACCCTTGTGTAACAGTATGAAAATTTTATCTGAACAGGTTGGCACTATCAGTAATCTTCACAGCATCATTCTCTCTCTCTCACTCACTCACTCACTCTCCCCCTCTCCCTCTCCCTTTCTCAACCACATGTTCATGTTTACGACCATTTTGCTTAAAGACTTGGTTGATGAAATGGAACTCAGTCACTAAATGAAGAGTGGGTGTAAAAATATCCACGCATAAATACATTTTCAAATGTCTAAGGCATTATACAAAGATGTTGAGTCTTCTTCGCTTTGTGATAGTGAAGCAAACCTAGTTTGATGTTTCTTCTGACTCACAGAAGACTTTCTCTCAGAAACGTATTCTAGGTTCCTCTCTAGACCGGGAAAACATTTGCAATTCTTTGATGGCTTTATTATGTAAGGATTTGGCTGCAGTTTATTTTAGTTGTGTGGGTTTAAACAAATAGGTGTTAACTTCATATCGATCAGTTGTAAATAGACAAGAAGTGCCTCTGGCAAAGTGAGGATTTGACTCTGAGACATTTATCTAATTAATGCAGATCATCTTCTATTTTTCTGGAAGGGAAGAACTAGCTTCTTATAATTTATTTTTGTAACCAAGAAATAGCAGCTGTTGTTTTGATTTCTCTGAAGAACTCCCCATCATACAGTTGCTGAAACATTTAAGGAATAATTGTACCAAATGGTGTCACAGTCCTTAATAATCTTAATGTGCATCTGTCACAGAGGCAGCTTGCTCAAAATTCCTGAATACCATCACAAAGACGGAGCTGGACTGATATTCCTTTTATTGAAATCACATTGAAATAATTTTCTCAGTATCTACATACCAAGCCACACATATTTTAATTGTGTGAATAATTTTAGCCACACATTTGTGTGGGAGCAACATAGTTCCCACTGCACAACAGGTAGCTTGGTGAATGGAATATTCACAATCTTCCATATAGAAATCAGCACATACAAAATGGCATGTACAGTGTTTATGGAACATGTATCTTTTAAAAAATAGATAAATAAAATAACACCTTTTAGGTTTCTCTAAGGGAGAACATTGAGACTCATCACACTGAAAAAAATACAGATCAGGGAATGTTAGGTTTTTAAAAGTATTCAGCTTTTGTCTTGGTTTTTGTTTATTTGTTTGTATCACAGGGACATATAAGAAATTCACAACTACTGGTACATGATACAGAAAGTTCGTTGCTGGTCCCTGGAAATCCCTGGAATAAGCCACTTGAAGAGTACTACCAAGCAAATGCTCAGCTGACCAGAGTAAACCTTTCAAATCCATCTTAATTTCCATTATGCTCCCAGTTTTCTTCCCTCTTCTTGTGACCCAACAGCAAGTTTGGGTGAGGGTTTAGAATCACCATAGGATCACTTTACTGAATACTTGAAAAAAGAAGTGTCCTTTGAGGTATTGGTTTGTTTGAGACCAAGCCAGTCCTTCAGTTATAGAATTACTGAACCCAGGGGTGGGTTCCTACCGGTTCGCTGGTTATGCGCTTCGTGGGCACGCGTGCCGATCGCCTATCAAACACGCACTGCGCTCGATTGACTTAGAAATCTTCGTGGTGTTCTGCAAGCACTCTGACCCAACAGCTGCGTGGCAGAATACCACGGAGATTTCTAAGTCGATCGTGCGCAGTGCGTGTTTGACAGGCGATCGGCAAGCGTGCCCATGAAGCGCATAACCAGCGAACCGGTAGGTACCCACCCCTGACTGAACCAGAGTTGGGAGAGACCTTGGAGACCTTCTAGTCCAACTTTAAAGTCATCACTAGCAGAGGCTTTCAGCCTAGGAAATGACAGGAAACTATTTGAATGACTGATGAGCCTGGGCATGAAAATAAGGCCAACCTATCTGAGAGAACTTCCTGGGGGGAAAGGAAACATCAATGTGCAAACCTAGCCTGTAGAGACACGCCAGCTAGGACATTATGATCCCCATGCATCTGGGAGGAGGCTGCAGAATACCAACTGGAAGTGCAAATCCCTCTACTGCTGTGGTCATCTTATTCGTCTCAGTCACATTCAATCCTATCTGAAGGATAATCCTAAAAAAAGGGTGGGGGGTGGTATCTTTAAAGTAAATAAACCCCAGCCAGAAGGGTACAAAGATAGCCAATTCCTAAATACAGGATGTCTTAACTGAGACATTTTTTTCTCTTGAGGTGCCATTCTTCTTCACAAAGGGAGCAGGGAAAACATGTTTCATCTGGAAAAGATCGTCTTAAAATGATATTTATGACTACAAACTGTGTAAAGTGAGAATACAAAATGGAAGCACTAAGCCATCTTTAGATTATAGTTGCTGCAATACAGTCAAGATAGCTGAAAAAGGCCATCACAGGAATATTTTCATAGATCTCCCAAACCCAAGAACTGGTCCCAACCATGCAAGCTTGCCAGCTATTATTTTTATTGGCAGACCTGATTATTATTTTGACAGTAAGCTGTAATTGATATGTGGTCCCATTACCAATTACAATCTATCCCAGGTTAAGCATTGTCTAAACGCTTGCTGATTTCAGCAGAAATTTTTCAGCCCAACATTAATATATCTCATTTTGGCTGAACTGCATGCATTTTAAATGAGTTTGATTCCCAGCAACTTACTACACTCATTTTACACATGTTTGAGACTATTAAAAAAAGGATGCGGGGGAGAGAGAATTAGTTTCCTTAGAACCAATACCTTTCCAATTTTTATGGCAGTGGGAGTTTTGTATTAGTAAGACTCAAGGAGGGCTACAAAGAAAAACAACACCTCATTTTTCTGTAAGTCCAAAAGCCTGCTGAGCATTTTAATGTCAAATCAGTTCAGCCAGTCTAATTGATTCTGCCCTGATGGGGCAATGTAATTTATTTGCAGCCCAGTGATGCTTAGTTGAGTGTGAAAATCTTTCACTGAAACAGCTCTCTTAGTCTACAGTATAATAAAAGGGAATGCCGAGCATTTCTGGAGTTTATTTATACTTCTACAAATAAAATAAAATAAAAGCATGCGATGCAAATTTAGAATGTCCTCTTAGTAGACCCAAGATGTGCTAGACAATACGATGAAAGCTTTGGAGAGAAACAAAGCATTAGTTATAAGATGGAATGAGGCACTTTCCATTTACATTTGTGAAGGAACAGACAGAGATGCATTGGATGCAGGATGCGGTTAGAGTTGGCAGTGCCTATGCTGCATGTAGCCAACAAACAGACTTAACAAAAGTCCTATCAAATTTGGGTAGCAAATCACTGAGAAATGGTAGCAAGAGCTGACAGTGTCTCTTTAGAGGGGGAAATAAGCATGGTATGGGATCTTTTGTTTAGGTTTACATTCTTCCATGCAAGGAAACCTCTTGGGAGGAAAAACAAAATTCCAATCCTGCTCTGTTCAGCTGCCTTCCTCCTCCCATTGATTAAAACAGTGGCAGCCAAAGAGGTGTCTGCCCCTGCTGTGAATTGACTAAGCGTTCCCCAACCTAATTTCTCTGCAGATAATTGCATGCGTTGGTAAACCTCATTTATTTTCGGGTTGGCGGTGTCACAGGGTGTTACCCCTGGGCTGTTTTATTTTGTCTTTGGTTTGTTTGTTTGTTTGTTTCAGCTTACTTATATTTTCACCATTCTGAAGCATCACAAGCGGCCCAAGTATCTGTACTCAGAACAAACCATATATTGGGATCTGCGTCCACTGAAGAGGGTCCGGTGTCTACTGAGATTCTCAATCGTCCAGGTCACAGATGTTCCTAAGGTGCTTTTACAAAAGGCAACTTGACTTTCTTGGGGTTTTTTTTCCCTTTGAAAATGTTTTACTTCTCATCCAAGAAGCTTCTTCAGTTCTGAAGGGGGATACCTTCACCTTCTGAAAAATTGAGCATAATTCTTTGAATCATGTGAATCAAGTTATGATGAAATTCCCACTTAGTGACGAGGCCCAAAACTGAAGGGTTAACAAAAGGAAATTTATTCAAAATGGCCTCTTTTTGCAAAAAGGACGTCTCTGTCCCTACCCAAAGTGGTTCCTCTTCCACCTTCCCCTTTGGCCTCCAGATTGTACCCCCTCCATCAATCTTATCATTGAACTCTTGACCTGCCTTTAGTCCTTCAGGAATTTGGGATCTTTCTTTATATACAGTATGCCACCAGGTTGGTTTATGGGTTTTATGGCCTCCTTCTTCCTCCCTATCATGGTTTTGTTTTGTGATTAAGGGGTTCTGTTATGTTGTTTGTGTACCATAACTTTTACTGATAATGGTCATGTCAAAGGATGTTGCTTGTATAACATCCATTCACTTTGGGTCATGACTATTAATCCTTCTTTTTTTGATTATTTTTGTTTATGCTGACTAAGGATGTTTTTCTGAATGTGGGTGCCTCTCTGTGTTCGCTTCCTGACCCCTTTACATCAAATTCTTGTAGCAATACTGGGAAATATACACTTTACATTAGACTAATAATATAATATAAAAGATTAACTTTATCATATTCCTCTCAATCCTCCCTTTTCTTTTTCTAACCTATCTTAATCTTTTATACATCTACAAATTCATGTCCACCCCTGTTGTTTCTAGGTATTAAGGTTCCTTGTTCACTCGTTTCTTTATCTTGTTTAGTGATTTTTAATACTAATAGTTTCCCCTTTGTCCCAAGCTCTACCGACTGAGCTATCAGAGTCATACTTTTTACTATATTTTTTTTACTAACATTTGTATCAGAGGAATCAAACAAGGAATCATAAATATATACCCAAAAGACCTATTATAATGTACAGGGCCAATTGCTTCCAATTTGAGAAGAATCCTCCAAACCAATCACTCACCCCATCTATTGTTAATCCATGCCATTTTTGAACTGGTCCATGGGCCTATTTGACCATTCTATTAGTGAATTTATTTACTGGCCTTTGTTTCCTCAGGTGTCCCAATTCTTCATACACTGGAACTCCCAGCAGTTACTTTTACTTTAAGGGTAACAGGGAGAAACTAGGCCTAATGATTCCCAAAATGCAAGATCCATGCCACCCTTTTGGTCAAAAGCCATATGCATACTTCCCACATATCCAATAGGTTCCACCTGGAGCTACCCAATCCAGAGTGTTATTTTCAGGATCTTTTGTGTAAGACATTTATTTTATATTGTTCAATTCTTTGTCCCCTCTTTTTCTCTTGTAAAATTTAAAGTGTTTTTCTTTGACATTTCTGATATGGTGGTGTAGTTAAGCTCTTGGGTTTCCCAAGGCCATTGTTCTCCCATGTTTCTTCCCCCACATACAAAACCATTTGTTCAAAGATCTGTACATCTTTTATGCTTCTGATTTAAATGGTTACATTTGGCTACATCTTTTTGTTTGCATGTGTCAGGTTCATGTGAGTAAAATATGTGTTTTACTTCCCTTCCCTTCTCTTCTTGTCTCTTTTATGCATTGATAACACTCCTCTAATGGTTGGGCACATTTTAAAAGTATAATGAGGGTCACCCCTAAGAGGCATCACCAAATACGGTTCAAGCACATCTTCTATGATCACAATGTCACACTCTATTGTACACCCACTATGCAGTGGTCCACAATCTACACAATGATAACAATAGCAACAATCACACAGGCAAGGACACTTTGGGATCCAGCACATCAGCTAGAGGTCCCAGAGGAATTCTCTTGATGGTAATCCTTTCTTGTAAATGTGGAAATAATTTCAATAACCCCTGTTGGGCTGAGAAGGAAATACAAAAAGATAGCAAATATTATGATTGTCACCAGTACTACTGGCACATATATAGTCAACCACTCTTCCATTCAGTTCCTTCTTATGGTGATTTTCAGTGGATCTCCTTGGTGAGACACCACCCTCCAATTGGTTGGGACAGGCATGGGCCCTTTCACTCTACTGTAATGGGTCCAACCATGTTCAGCCATACGGACTGCAGTTTCAGTCAATAAAACTAGAAAAGGTCCTTCCCTGACTGGTTTAAGTTTTTCATCTCTCCAAGTTTTTATCAGCACCCACTGTCCAGCTTTGTATTGATGTACTGCAAAGTCTAAAGATGGTGTTTGAGCGAGAACACCTTTCTGCCTTAAGAGAGAAAAACAACTGGGCAGTTCTTGCACATATTTTCTAAGTATTTTGTCTTTTAGTTCAATTCTTGATAAGCTTTCCCTCCCCAAATAAGGAATCCCAATTCCATTCAGATGGAAACAAATTCTCATTAAGTGGGTTAAAAACATTTACAGATGTAAGCAAAATATTTCAAAATCATTTCCGTTATATAGGTTTGGGCATTTTAAACTTCAAAAATTCCCAGATGAAAAACAAAAAACATTATTCAGAGCAGAAAATAAAATGTATCTGCATAGTTTTGCAGATAAAATAAACCAAAACAGTAGAAAGCAAGAAGCAGATCATCCATTTGCCCCCCGCCCCGCCCCGCCTTTCTCAGGCAGGCTTGACAGAGGAAAAAAAATGTCTAAAAGGAATCAAGCAAACTGCGCCTGCTCTCTCTCCTGCCTCTCTCACTCTTCCAAGGGAAAACACCTAGCATACTTTCAACAAAATAATTTTCTCAGTATTTCTCTCTAGCTTTAATAAATCACAGACGTTTTCCACACACTTCACAACAGCAAACACCCTGCAACTTACTATTTCTTCATACGAAAGAGAATCAAAGTACATGCAAACAAACCTTTACCCTTAACATACATTTGCACTAAAATCAAACTGCTTGTGTAAACCAATTTCACATACAAAAACTTCATTTCATTCTTTCTCCATGCAAACCAATCATTACAATTATTTCAGAGAGCTTTCCCACCGGCCAATGAGCTCCATTTTCGAAATAATTTTGTGTATTCGAATTTCATTCAATTCCACAGGCTATCACCACAGATGCACATCTAAGGATTCTTAACAGAAATCACATCAAATTGATCAAGTCAAATTATCTGAGTCTACCCATTTAGACCCGGGTAGAAAAAAATTTTTTTTCTTCTTTATTCTTGTTCCTGAGGTCCCACAAAAATATTTACCAAGGTTGTTGATATTTTTCGTCCACGTCTTCCACTCTCTTTTCAATTTTCTCCGTTTTTTCTTCCACGTTAGTCACTCTTTGGTTATTCTGTTGCATTTCTTGTTGCAGCTTCTCTACCTTATTATTAACTGCTTTTAATTCAGACCTCATATCTCCAACCCATGAAATTAATTTTTCCATATTTTCATTCATTTTTTGCATTTGCAATTTTAATTCCTTCCTTTCCTGTGATTGCCACATTTGTTCTTGTTGCAGTAATCCACTTAATGTAGACTGTTATTTAGGGCTTAAACTATGTGCTGCTCCTGTGACCTTTGACCACTCCTTGGACATAGCCACTTTTTCTTCTTCCTTTAATTCAGGTTGTTCTTTATTTCCATATCTTCCAATATGAGGGTGAAGTAAACCTGAAACAACAAGACGTTGGGTGCCCCACTCGCCAATCAAAATTTTAATCCACTTGGCCCCAAAATGCACCCACCCCCTTTCAAAATCTCCAACAAAATTAATCCAATCTGGCCCACAAAATGCACCCCTCTTCCTTTCAAAAATTTAAGAAGGAAGAAAAAGAAAGATCCCACAAAAAGAAAAGAGACAAAAAGAAGTAAAAATTAGAAAAACAAAAAAAAGTTCAAAATTAATCCAATTTGGCCCCAAAAATCCACTCTAAACCCATTCACAATTTAAAATTGAATATATTAAAATCCCAGAGGAATAGCAAAAAAGCAGACAAGTTCAGTTCACCAATTAGTAAGACAATCTGTAATTTTCAGAGGTAGAATTAAGTTTGTAAGGTCCAATAGTAGTTCAGCATATCTAAATTGCTTAGTTTGTGCTGGTTCAGGGGAAAAACAAAAAACAAAGTTTTTAAACAAGCCCCTCTGCCTTGATTTGCCTTTATCTTCCTTTCTTCTTGTTCTACTTGTTTTTTATCTAGCTTGTTTAGTTAGCTGGATACCATCTGTCCAAGGGAAGAGGCAGGGCTACACAATACTCCCCTGCTCCAAAAATATCAGCAGGTCTCCCTCTTTGTCTTTAGGCAGCACTAATTATTTCAAAATTAAAGTCCTCCTTCTAATACAGAACTTGCCCTTTTCCTTTAATTTAATTTTATAGTTACTTTCAGTTCTTTAAACAGAAAATTTTTTGGGAGAGGATGTAGAACAAACACCAAAAATAAATAAAAAGTAATAGAAAAGATTTTTAAAGTTCATTCAGGATACAATGTAACAGCCTGTTTGAGTTACTTTCACTTCCTCGTTAATGCTGTCACTCTGAAATTCGCCATTTCCCCCCTTCTTTGGTACAGCTTACAAAAAGTTAAAAAGATATAAAAATAATTCTTTGAGAGCATAAAAGAAATTTGTAGTAAACTTACAGTCCAATTTCCTTTCATTAATCTTCTTTCCCTCTTGCAGCACGCTGTTCATTGCCTTTTAAACCTTCCTTCTCTTCATGGCTGTCCCGGAGTGCTGTGGCTTGCTGCGGCAAGCCACGTTTCC
>JANHGC010005092.1:40990-51438 GCA_027560395.1 Boaedon fuliginosus | reverse complement strand
CTTTTATAGGTAGGAGACCACATCTCCCCCTACAGGTGCCACAGGTGCAGTGCTGACAGGTGCTGCCACCTAGAGGCTTATTAGGGGCAGTGTAGGCACATAATTATATGTGACATAAATAACCCGACTTCTCAATCGGAAAATTGGGAGTGGTACTGTATAGAGTTTACTACAAAAGCTATACTTTATTTATCTGAGGTGAATCTTTGACCAATTACTTTTAGCTATTATTGTGATTTTCCAAACAGTTTTGGAAAACCAATTCTGAGTTTTGGTTATTACAAAAAAAATCAAACAGTTTAAGCAGTATCACCTTTTTACTGTGGGATGTACAGTACAATAATCCCCTTTCAACATATATTTAAGCAGTATGCGATGTCTAATTTCTAATTTATTCTTAATCGCTGAAGATATTTTATGATTCAAACAAGTTGACAACAATCCAGAATATATTTTGCTGATTTGTGAATACTATGTGAAACAATCACTAATATTTTCATCTCCTTTACCTTTTAATTTAACTCCCAATAACAGTTTTTAAAACTTGTTATTTAGTTATGAAAGATACACCTTTTGTGATAGCTGAGAATTCTGATTGAAGTCAAAATTATTTTATACTCTCCAACATTCATATATTTTACAGCTGTTACTTGTAGAAAAAAAAGCAAATTATAATTTCTGTGGTTCATAAATGGAGGCTAAGATAATTAAAGCCCCAGTCCAAACTGTCTAACAAGGGTAATCTATCTTTTTATCTCTTATAATCTCCTTCCTTTCAAAGGAAGTAGAGCTATCAAGAATAATAGCTACACCTCTGGACTGAGAAGAGCCATTGATCATAAAAATTGTTCAAATCCTATGGCGTTTTAACAAAAAAAAATCCTTCCAATCTGTTTCATGAATTACCTGCAACATTATCTCATTTGAATTCATTTCTTTAGCCTTGGAATCGTTCCATCATGTTTAACCACATCTGCTAAGCCTTCCACATTCAACAATCATGATTTAAACCACCTCCTTTGCCCCTCCAACGTTGTCTCACGACGGAGAAAGAATGAGCTTAGCTAATTTCCCCCATGCTTTATTTTGTTCCATCTTGATGGCTGCAAGTTGATAATCAGGAAAGAAAAATCAATCCATCCCAATTAATTTCAGCCCTTCCTGGCCATTTTCCCAGCGCTGCTGTTGCCTGAATTGTTCGCGGCAGAGGTCTTCGTGAGCTAAAGCTGTGTGATGGGAGGAAATATTCGGTGTTGGGAAGAGTTAAATCTTTTTTGACAATTCAATCGTTCCCCTTGGGTCTCCACAAATGGCACCTGTTGTTGAAGTCAATAGAGCTTACAATTTAATTTCATCTGCCTGCAAACAATCTCTCTCATTAGGGGGTAAAATGATGATGGGATTCACTGAGCCGTGTGGGTTCACTTTCTACAGGGCACTACGTAAGTACAACCATCTTTTTCGACAAAGGGAGGCACAATTATTCTGGAAACGGATTGTAAGGAAGGCAAAATCTGCAGGAAAATAAAAAAGCATCACAAAAAGTCGGGCTCTGCAATTTCACCACATTTGTTGTCGGATGCCAATTTGCAGTCTAATTATTGTGTTTAACAGGCTCTGGAAATGCAGCAGTCCAAATGACAGGTAAATGGCTTTTAAAAAATCCCACCCTACATTAGCAACAATCTTGTCAGTTCAGGTGGTGCAAATCTAAAGCCAGATTCTGCTCTCTGTTTTGTTTTGTTTTGTTCCATTTTTCCGAGAGCATGGGGTCCACTTTTTTCAGAGGGGGAGGAGGACAAGCCCTCCCAAAGCATTGCCACGCACAGCACCCCGATATTAAAGAAATGCTTTAATTTATAATTTAACAAATTAATGAAGTCTGTCAATACGCCCACAAACTTGCAAGGTTGTGGAATCTGCTTTGGATCTTGCAACGTTTCAAGTAAGAATCAGAAAAATCTCACAGGATCTCAGATGACTGTGGACGGGATTATTTGTAGCTCAGGGTTGAAATGAGAGGACTTTGATGCTCTCTGAAATGTTTTCTTGCAGACATTTCATTACCCAACAGGGTAGAAGGGAGTAGGGTTTACTCTCTGTGTACGAGTGGCTTGCCCTGTCAGTACTGATGGGAGTATACTTGGTAGTCCCTTGATTATGTTGTTGCTTATTGTTTGATTATTTGTCTGAGTTGATAGTTGGTAGAGTGTTGAAAATTTTGGCTACTTTTTGGTCTTCTCTGAGATAGAAAGACATTTTGAGATTGAGACCATGGGCATATGGGAAGATTTGATGGTCTCTAGTCAAGCATAGCCACTTTTCTTTTTACAAACTGCTTATGAATTCAGGTCTACCAATAATAATTTTTGCTACTCTCTTCATTCATTAATTCTGGCCCATAAAGTGCAATCAGGACTTTGAAGATTCCAGCTTTGAATCCCACACCTGTCTTTTAAAAACAAGATTACCAGGTGTCTTTCACGCACCTCATTCTCTTTCTCCCTTTTTCCCAGAGGAAAGAAGAAAAATAATAGTATGGGGAGGAAAATGAGGCTGGGAGATCACAGAAATATAAGGGGAGACATCTTGTTCCACAGTTGTCTAATCCTTGCAACTCCAATCCTAGCAGCACTTCAGTACCATGAGAATCTCTTATGTCAGAATTGTTTTGGGGGATATGTTATCTTTGGATTCTTGACAAAACAACTCATTTTTTTCTTTTTCAATTAATATTTAAATATTTAATGTTTAAAAACCTGACAACTAGGGATTAATTCCTGGCCACCTTTTTGCCACCTATCTCTGACTAAACCGAAAATTAAGTAAATTTTCACTCAATCATGCCTTCATCACCTCCCATTTGGATTACTGCAATGGGCTTTACCTGGGGTTTTCCTTGTAGATCACCTGGCGCAAACCACCTGGTGCAGGATGCAGCAGTGGGGTTTGTGATGGGTGTCCCTTTGCCACACTTCTGTTGTGTGAGTTGTACCAGGATCTAATTTCTTTTCAGGGGCAATTCAGGGTGCTAGTCATCACCTGGGAAGATGTTTATGGCACAGGGCCCAGTTATCTGCTGGATTGCCTTTTCCATTTACTCCTCCTACTAAGTTAAATACGGTAGGCACACTCCTAGGCCCTTCTTTTAAGCATCGCCATTGTACAGGAGGTAGGAAGTGTGTGCCTTTTCTGTGGCAGCCCTTGCCCCAGAACGCTCTTCCCCTGAGGTTTGGCAGGCCCCTCCTCGCTTGGCCTTCCTAGAGCCCCGAAGACTCTGCTCTTCCCCCAAATACCGGGATAGGATGAGATAACTGCATGCCAGAAGTTTGATTTAGCACCAGGGTTTTGTTTTTATGCATGTGGTTTTTCTTACTTTAATATGGCTTTTATGTTATTTGAATTTTGGATTGGGAATCACCCAGAGTTTGTTATAAGATGGGTGACCCTATAAATGTTTTGAATTAATAAAAAAAGTACTTAGGTTTTATATTTATCTAGCTCTGTGTCAGAGGTCTTAAAACTAATGCTGTGGGACAACAAAGCTTGCCAAGACATTCCTTTATCTATTGTAATAGTTATCTTAGAATGCATGTACCAAAAAATGAATTTAAAGCCTGCAACTTTATAACTGAGTATTAGGCTAAATATTTCCACTTTCGATGTAGCTATTCCTTATTGCTGAAGAAAAGCTTTAGAGAAAAAGCACCTCTTTCTAGCTTTAAATTATTATTTTATAATAGTTATATATTAATAGTAGTTGTTCTATAACATGTGTACACTATTGTGCTACCGAGGACCGTCGGCATTATGCATTTGGGAGGAAAATAGGCTCCATACTAGAGTTAATCTCATGATGAAAAGCATAGATTATAATCTGCTGAATGAATAGTGCTTTCTTCTCCCTTTATAAGCATCTTGACTCTATTTAATTCATACAAACAGCAGGCTGGCACTGAACAAACTGGAAAACCAGCTGATATGAAGTGACAAACCTCTACATGATCCTGTAAGATGCCATTAGCTAGCTGGTCTGTTTTGCTGCTAGCAATTGTCGAAAGGCATCAAAGTAAGTTGCCTTAATGACAGCTCTTTTCTAATCAGCTCAGCAAAGACACTTTAACGTGTCATTGTTTTCCCTTGATAAGATACCTATTGCTTTCTTTCTGATTATTTGCAAAATGTTTACATTCAATCTCTTTCTGCTGCATCCAAGAACAATGGGATGAATACTGGGACTTGAGGTTTTTCTATGTTGTGATTAAAAAAAAAACCTGTGCAAAACCCGTGCATGTAATTTTCTTTAAAATCAATTTACATTGTCAGGCAGTATCTTTTATGCAGTATCTACATTTCTATAGACTGCTTTCCTCAATTGCTTGTTCTCTCAACGATGAGAACTTTTTTAAAAAAAAAAGAAAATTGGAAGCTGGAACTACATTGCAACATTTGAAACAGTGCATAATACCGTTGCGCATAAAAGTGTTCCAGTTCAATTATAATTTGAGGAAGTGTGAATTGGGTAAATTTGCATAAAATTGCACATCAGATGACTAACTCTTGCTTAACTACAGCAATATAGATACATTTCTGGTGGCTTTCAAGTTGGGCTTACATTTTTAACCAAAAGGAAGTAAACCTAGAAAAAAAATGGCATTATGTAAGAGATGTGGCTAAGCTAACAATATACAGTATATCTTTAATCTTGTCTAAGTGTCTATTTTTCAAAATCAGATTGTTTGAAATATTTCCCATCTATTCCACTGTATATGCCCCACTAGTATTCAAGCTATTTCTGACTGGAATAGACTAGAGCCTTTTTCAATCGAAAGCTTAGTAAGTCTGGTTTTATAAACTGGATCATGACCCAGGCCTTCTCACATTCACAAGTCGTGATTTAGGCACCTTATTTCATATCATAAAAACTCACTTGCTGGAGAGCACCAAAAAAGCCAAGAGAATCTAGAAATGGAATCTTCCTGCTTCCGATTCTTCCTATCACCACCGCAAGGATTAAGCATCTCTTAGATTGATGGGGAAGGAAGGTTCTTCATAATATAAAGAATTAGCCTGGGCATGGCTTGACCATGGAGGTTTTTGCGCCAAAATATGACCTATAGCTCTGCTATGGAACATCTAGCTATTTTCACATCCTTAGGTCAGACAGAATTTCAGCCCAGTAATTTCACAAATACACATAAGTATTTCAATAAAGTTTCACATGGCATTTCCGATCAACATAATCAACCACTCTGGTTGGTTGCTTAGTCCAGTTAACCCCAAGTAAGAAAGATCTCCCCAAGTGGGTTTTCAGGACAGGTCCTTTGAAGGTCCAAAAGAATCAGTGGCCGATCAGTCAGAATCGAATAGTTGAAGAGACTGTTCTGCTAGAACACTCCTGTTTTAAGGTCATTTTAGAGAGATGGCATATATCAAGGAGACAAATAATGGCAGGAAGCAACTCAATAGAGTATTAATCACATCATTTGGCCAAGTCTGAAGAACTGGTGTTTCTGCTCAATAGAAGTTTGTCAAGGCTAATTTAGCTACAATGGTCCAGCAAACCTTGACTGGCCATTGATCATTCTTAATATTTTAAGAAGAAAGACACTGCATGTTTATTAACCAAGAGGAAAAGAGCAGATTGCTCAGGGAAATTACATGTCAAAGAAGAGTAAATATGCATCTTGAATAGCAATAAAGAGGACTGTCATTCCTTGTTTTCCTATAAAATGCTTGTTTGCATGAGATGCTGTAGGCACCCATCAGTATACAGAGAATACAACCTTGTAGATTTTGTGCACGTAGGTAGTGCATCTCTAATTGTTGCAGTGATTGTCAAGAAGATACTGTCTGTTGGTGGGAACCTATCAAGAAATATAGGTTCAACTATAGATCCAATTATATAGGAAGAAGAGGAGAAATTCAGAAAAAGGACCTTTGTTGTGGTTAAGTAAAACAAGCATCTCTCTGCTGTCATCTTGTATTAAAGTAAAATTTTCTTTTGTTTAAGCTGGACAAGTCCCTGCAGTTTTCTGGCAAGTATTTTCAGAAATGGCTCACCATTACCTCCTTCCCAGGGCTGAGAGAAAGTGACTGGCCCAAGGTCACCACTTGGCCCTGTGCCTAAGGGAGGGCTAGAACTTATGGTGTCCCAGTTTCTCACCTGACGGCTCACCAGTACACCCAAAGTGTCTGTTAAAATAAATATGTACACTAAATATAGAACTAAAAGCAATCAGTTTGGGACTGTACATATTTTACCAATAGATGGCATTGTTGATTATGTTTATCCTCATGTGTGATAGAAGAGGACTGTTACAGCTGTAACATTTTTTATTTTTGAGAATCAAACCAGAACAGGTTTGTTCATATCTTTTCTGTAGTTGATGGGATGAAATGTTGTGCAGCAGGAGTTCTTGAGATATGCTATTACCCCCACCCCACCCCACCCCACCCTGGGAGACTTTCTTTCCAAATATCTCCTATAACGTCAGGGAATTCTGCATAGAGACAGGACAGTTTCAAAAATGGGAGGGAGACAGTAGTCAAATTATAGAAATGTACAAAAGGAACAATAGAATTATTCCTTCTATTTTATATGTTAGGGGTAATCCACACTGATCTCCTGTCTCCGATTTGAGATGGCCTGCTTATTAATCTTGGACAGCATGCCTTCACACCACAGTCTCCATCTCTGGCTCCTGCTGAAATAGGCTAGAATTGGACCGAAGAGTTCCAGCAGGAAACTAGTGTTTCCCAATGGAGAAGAGGACAGGCCTTCCTGTTTGAGACTATTCTGATTAACATGGAGGAAGAGCTGGAAACCTTCAGAGTTCCAACTGGCCGGCTGCAAGACCAGGCCTCAACTTGGCTATAGACCTCTCTGGGTCTCTGTGGCCATTTCTCCTCTGAGAGGACAGACTTCCCCCCGACAGCCACGGGATTGTGCTTCTGCTTACTTGCTCTGACAGGAATACTGGCTTCATGGAAGACATGTGGCAAAGCTGATATTCCCACCATTGAGATCCCTGTCTTTGCCTCCGAGGTCAAGGGACAGCAGTGGTATTCTCCACAAGAAGGGATCTCAGGAGTGGGAGGCAACGAAGATCCATGTCTGGAGAGGTTGAGGGAGAAAAGGAAGTAACAGAGAAAGGAAGAGCCTATTGCCTCTGTCTTCAACGTGTCTACTAGAGACAGTCTACAGAGACTGTCTACTACTTCCATTGTCAGCCCTCTGAGATAGACCACACTTCCACACTAAAGTTGCAATTACCAAAACTGCTCTTATTATAGGATTACAATGACAGAATCTTGCAACTCTGAATGGACCTCCTCCTTCCCTGCCTTTAAGGAAAGAACTAGGGAGGGACAAGGATTTGCTTTCTCAAATTCCACTCTTTCTTTGGATTCAGATTTATCTGACCATTGCTTTGTCTGTGGTCCTTCTTCCTGTTCCTCAGAGTTAGTCTCACAGCCCATCACAAATTTGTAGGTGAGGTAATTTTTTTGGCTTCTTTTTGAGGTGTGGCGTTGTGACACAGTAATTTCCCACTTACCTTTGGTCTCTGGGACAGGAGGAAAACATCTTGTTGGCGATGTGGAAAAAACCCTAAGAGACACACCTAAGCATCTGCTCCTAATAATGATACTAATTTTTTTTAAAAATGGCACTGTAAATGGCACAATGCAAATTCCAGCCTTTCCTACTTGTTGCACACAAATGCACGAATGATTCTCATTTCCTCCCTCCTCTCCTTCCCCGTCCTCTTATAGTCAGTTGTGCTTCCACAAAGAAGAAAGACTGGCCTTGCAAAGCTGTTCAATATCCAGACAGAGTGGGAATGTCACAGCATCCCTTTAGGCGTCGAAATCAGATGGTGGCAGAGGCCAGAGCTGTTGTATTGAGTTTTCTCTCTTAATAAGCTACTAAAGCTGCTGGAAGGAGCTCCTGACAAATCCACCAGGACCAGAGAAGATGTTTGTGGATCCTAAAATTAGACTAAGAAGTTGAATTGTTCCTCTGCTTCTTTTTAAAGATGCGGCTTCAATCGATGCCTGAGTGGGTTACAATCTTCTGAGGTTAAAGGTGCCATAAATTCTACCAATTAGGGAGAATCAGCACCTCTCTCTGAAGCTGCCGTGTAATCAGGCAGGTGGAAGCCCCATGGTGCCATCGGAGGGGGAAACAGACTGAGTCATCTACCGCCTGCTCACCTGGGAACCTATCACAATAGGGAGGCCTAAAAAAAGAAGCCTCTTTGCAACAAGCCCTCATCTGTCAAGGGGGGAAAAATCTCTGTGGGGAGAGGAAAAGCAACCCTGCCTTAAAGGAGCAAAAGGAAAGCAGATCAAGCAGGGTTTGTGTTAGCTATGCAACGTTTCTGGTAACTCATCAGAAGTGACAATACGCTGCTCTTTAGTTTAGCTTCTTTTGGCAAATGCTACCTCATCTATCCTGTCTCTTAAGGTTCATCCATATTCATACTTAAAATGCTTTTTAAGGATCCCTTTCTACTTCTGCCTTCAAAAGTTCTTATTGCCTATTGTCCTGTTCAATAAAGGCAGTGCATATTTTGCCATAAAAAGCTTTAAACTCGGGGAAGGTTCACAATCTGTGATTAAAAAAAAGCACGCTTCCCGAGACATGAACAGTAAATGTGCCACTTTCTCCTTGATGAAGCCTGCAAATCTGCCAGGTGTTGAACTAAACAATAACAGTTCTGCAAAAAAAAAAAAAAAAATTCTGGCCTGGTTCCCCCCGCCCCCAAACTTTATCTGGAAGCAAAGCACAGAAAAATGAAATTGTCCTTATTTGCAAACCAGTGTGAGAAAGCTGGGCTAAACTAGATGTTATGCAGGTGGATTAAGGACCCCCGTTTTCTATTTGCTGAATGGTAATAGCAGAAGCAGGAAGGTAGGTAGACAGGAAGCAGGGCCACTCACTGAGGAGGAGGTGAAAGTAGGCAAGCTGGCAGCTGTTGCTACACCAGTGAAGCTGCAAAGAAGTGGAACAATGCATGTAAAAAAACCAATGCATGTGTGGTTGTAGTCATCATTTTTGGGGGGCGGGGTATCCTTGGCAAGAAAATTGCTGTGCGGCTCCACATGCCTAGAAAGTCTATCCATACAAATCCCATATAGATCAAGGTTGGGAACAGGGGATCCTGCTGGCTCAGGAGTTTTGGGAGTTGAAGTTGACATGCCATAAAGGGGCCAAGTTTCCCCACCTCTGCCCTAGATAGATAGGAACTTTTTTTTCTCTTCTAGCTGCAGTTATGTTTCGTACTTCCTGGCTGCCTGCTGCAGATGGTTGCTCAAGCATTAAATCAAATCACAGGAATTAGGGTATGGTTGTAATGGGAAAGAAAATTAAGACCAGAAAAAGGGAAGTCTATGGAGATTCTCAGTCATCCAAGTCAGAGCTGTCCCAAAGGTGCTTTTTCAAGAGGCAACTGGACTTTCTGGTTTTTCTTTGAAGACATTTCGCTTCTCATCCAAGAAGCTTCTTCAATTCTGACTGGATGGTGGGGAATGGAGGGATCTATACTCCTTGCAGACCGCTGGTCATTTGCATTCTTTTAGCGAGTCATTAAGGCCATTTGGAGGTTGATCTGTGTCATCAGTGGTCACATGAGTAGTCTTGGAACTGTTGAAAAAGCGCCTTTAGAAATTGGACATGTGGACATTGAGCCCAGCCTCAATCTCCTTTCACCATTTTAAGGTCCTACTTAATGTAGTAGTGACTTCCCAAAGGAGGCCTTCTCTCCCCTAAGATTAAATAAGCCAAAAATTGTCCTTCTGTCCTTTGGGCAGAAGGTGCCCAAAACAAAACAAAGCCGAAGGCAGTGACTTAGGCACAATAACAATAACCCCCCTTCTCTGGGGATTTGTAGGAAGAGCCTTTGATTTGTTAATGAACTTGCTATTCTTCCATGTAGCATGTTTCGTGGCTGCTTACATCAGGGTCACAAACTTACGTAGAAATGGCATGTCTGAATTTAACTATGCTGAAAAAAACCCCCAATGTTTATATCAAAAACACGTGGAAGCACGTTGCAGTATACAAAGAATTGGGAAATTTATGGTCCTCCAGATATGTGTTCAACTATTCTCCCATCAGCTTCTGTTTTGAAAGTCCCAGCTGGGTCTCCTGGGAGTCTTTTTTACTAACATCTGGACCACTCTTCAGTTCTGCATCATATTTGCAGGTCTGCCAGGTTTTTATTTTTATTAAATTTTTTATTGTTTTATATTGTTGATAAGAGCCTCGATGGCGCAGTGGTTAAATGCAGTACTGCAGACTCTGCTGACTTGTTCAGCAGGTTGTCAGATTGAATCCCACCAAGGCTCAAGGTTGACTCAGCTTTTCATCCTTCTAAAGGTCGGTAGAATGAGGACCCAGATTGTTTGGGGGCAATAGGCTGACTCTGTAACTGCTTGGGGAG
>JANHGC010005092.1:16537-26717 GCA_027560395.1 Boaedon fuliginosus | reverse complement strand
TAAAAGAAGTATATTTGTGCCACAGCATTTGCAGGCCTTCTGAAGCCCCTGGCACCCCCTCCCATATCTCTGCTCTGGCAAGGCCAAAGGCAGGGCAGGCTCTAGGCCAAAGGCAGGCCAGCTCTGAGGAAAGGCAGCCAGGGCTTGACAGGGGCACAGGCCGCAGCTGTTTGAGGGCCTTCTTAAGCCCCTGCACCCCCACCCACATCATAGGCAACATTACTTGGTGGGGTGGGGTGCTCCATGTGTCTTTGGCCCGTTGCCACTGGGGCAAATTTGGAATTTATATGTATAAAACATGGCGCTTCAGATTGAATATGGTGCCTCAGTCAGTTGAAAACTGCACACGCTCAGTAGAAAGAGGTAAAACCACACATGTGCAGTAGAAGGTTGCTGCTTCTTTGTTAAGAGTGTCCTCTTTGCCCCCCCAAAAGGGTGCAAAAGGGGCCCCTACTACGCTTTGCTACCTATCTGGCAAATTTGAGCAAGATTGGTGCAAGGCTGAAAGTTTCTATAGAGCACATACAAACACACATCCGCACCCCACCTCTCTTTTATAGATACAGATTCTGTGTTATAGATAATGGGATAATGAAAAATATTGCAGAACTCAGGAATATATAAGTAGAAACAGATTTACGATGATAGATTCTGAAAGAGAACTGAGTGTGTTACCCAAGTCAAAATTATCTGTATTGCCTCAATTTAACAGACCCCACATTTAGCAGACTTTAAGTGCAACAGACTGAATTTCTGCCTGGGGATCTTCTGAAATAATGAACAAATTTGCTGTTGTTATATTTATGTTACATTAGACAATCTGTCACACACAATTGTGTGCCTAGTACTGCCCCCAATGTGCCACTGGGTGGCAGCAGCTGGTAGTGCTGCACCTAGGGCACCTGTAGGGGGAGATGTGGTCTCCTGACTATAAAAGGGGCTTGCAATGCCCCTCCTTGCTCAATCTGTTCTTTCTCAGTTCCTTTATGTAATCTCAAGCAGAGACATCTTTCTATCTATCTCTAATAAACTATCTTTTACACCTGAGTAGTATGTAGCGATCCTAAGATCTCAGCCTCATCACCTCCATGACACAATCATTGTTTCAGAAGAGCTTTCCTTACCAGATTCCTCATTGCTTTCAGCAGTGGCAGAGCTTTTAATGTGCTGGAAAAGTTCTTAAAAAATTGGAGTGATACTGGTATTCAAAGATGTATCTGTCTTGAAAGCAGCCCAGGTTGAACTGTATAGCAGACGAGTTGACTGCAGGAAGTCTTCTATGACATTCTTCTTCTTCTTTATTTATTTGTATCCTACTCTTATTTATATATTTATTTTACAAATGACTCAATGCAGCAAACATACCTAATACTCCCTCCTCCTATTTTCACCACAAAAACAACCCTGTGAGTTTGGTTGGTCCAAGAGAGAATGACTGACCCAAGGTCACCCAGCTGGCGAGAGAGAGAGAGAGAGAGATAGGGAGGAGAGAGGGAGGGAGGGGGAGACAGAGGGGGCGGAAGAGAGAGAGAGAGAGACAGAGAGACAGAGAGACAGAGAGACCGAGACAGAGACAGAGAGAGATCACCAGTAGCCTAATGATGTTTGCTCCATCTTATCCAGGATTGAAGAGAAGACAGCAAATGACCAAGCCTTGGCCAAATGGTTTTCCTCCTTTCCTTCAGTTGTTGAGGGACTAACTGGCTCTCAAACTAATTAGGCTGATCTACAGAGATGTGAGACGAAAAGCCAAGATAGAGGTTGAACCTGTGCCGTTGAAAGCCTGCCTGTTTTAAGGCATGTTGTACATAAAGAGAGCAGGGTCCTCATGTAGTTCTGTCCACCATCTTGTCTTTTTCTCTAATGGCCCAGAAGATAATCCTGAAACTAGCCTTTTCTTTATGAAAAGCTGGGAAGAAAGGCTGAAGTGTTGAGTCCCTTAAAGGAATGGAACCACAATGAAAAAAAAACCCTATTTACATAAAACAAAACAAGGGCAAACACATAGCAAACTAGTTTTGTCACAATGCTTCACAATGCTGTAGTTGAGAAGGATAAATTGGCACAGTTCGTCAGCATTGTAAGAACATCAAAGCCCGAAGCTCATTCCAAATGTAGATGTGCCCTTCATTTGCAGTTCCTAACTGCCATCAGAATATGCAATTTTCATTGCCACTTTGTCTCCCAGCACATGCACTAACTGGATGACTTAACACATTTTATAATGCTGGTAAAGAGTGGAGGGCAACCACTCATTTAGCTTTTGCATTCCTTAACAGAGCACTATTGAGGATACTAAACCCACCATGCAAACTTGTGCAACCTGCTGGCATTTTTTTAAAGAAATTAATCAATTCACCACAACACTGAAAGACACCCTGCTATAGGAATACCCTGTTTGTCTACATCTTACTGTCAGCTCTAGGAATTGTGAATTAGCCTACTCAGGAGTCCATCCATTTTTATTTTTAGAACTTGCACTAGCCAGCTTGAGACCCAGTTTGGTCTAGTATCATGATGGCGAACCTATGGCACGCATGCCAGAAGTGGCACGCAGAGCCATTTCTCCGGGCACACCAGCCCTCATCTGTTGCTCTTTTGATTTCTGGCACGCCAGCTGGTCTTCGCACCTGCATGCACACCAAAATCTTTAAGTTCAGCTTCCCAGAGCATGCATGCGTGCCGGGGAGCTGCTCTCCTGGTTTCCAGTGCTCCCCTGTGCACGCATGCTCCACTCGGTGCCAAAAAGGTTCGCCAACCTTTTTGGCTAGTAGTTAACGCAAGGGTGGGGAATGATGGTCCTGTGAATGTTTTTTTTTAAAGGAAGCCATATGACCAGAGAAGAAAATCTGTAGCCAAAGTCTGCTGGCATCATGAGCAAAATAAGTTCATTTCACTCAGGATGCCAGCTGACTTTGGCTACAGGTTTTCTTCTTCAGTCATATGGTTTTTTTTTTTTTAAGTTCCATGATGGAGTCCCACCACCCAAAACACACACAAAGACAAAGAGAGAATATAAAAGAAGAGGGAGAGGGGGAGAGAGAATATGCAGGCAACACATCCAAGGAAGATGTCATTTACAGGTAGTTCTCGATTTATGACCACAGTTGAGCCCAACATTTCTGTTGCTAAGCAAGACAGTTGTTAAATGAGTTTTGCCCCATTTTACAAACTATCTTGCCACAGTTCTGAAATGAATCACACCCTTGGTAAAACTATAACACGGTGGTTAAGTGAATCTGGCTTCCTGTTGACTCCGCTTGTCAGTAGGTCACAAAAGAGGATCACATGATCCTGGGACAATTGCAACCGTCCTAAGTACGAGTCCATTGCCAAGCATCTGAATTTTGATCATGTGTCTAGGGAATGCTGCCATAGCCGTAAGTGTGAAAAATGCTCATGTCGCTTTTTTTTCAGGGGCACTGCAAATTATTTATTTTTAATATAATTAGTATCATCCATCATCAGACTTCATATTGCACGTGTCAGGTAGTTGGTGTTTCCACAATCTTTAAAATCACATATTAATAGAGTATTTCAATTTCAACATGTTATAAAATTCCTTATCAAATTTAATTTATTAATAAAATTAATTACTTATTCTATACTTATTGTAAAATCAATATATTTTAACTGTATTCTATTGTCTATTGTCTTTCCTTAATTCTATTCTCCAACCAATTATAAAACATTTGCCATGTTTTACAGTATTTGGTATCTTCTTTTTCCTTAATCATCAACGTCACTCTATTCATTTCTCCACACTCTAGGATTTTTTAATTACATCATCTTCACTTGGTATTTTTAAACCTTTCCATTGTTGTGCAAATACAATCCTTGCTGCTATCAACACATGAACCATTAAATATGCAACTTTGCAACTTTGAATGATCACCTAATAGAGGTAAGTTGAGGACTACCGGTAATTAGAAAATATCTTTTCCTAGAGTTAAATCCAATTGCATTTGGCAGGTCTTGTTTCCGAGTAACCTTTCTGAAAACCTCTCTTACTCATTGCAGCAAACAAACAAAAGGCTCCAGGTACCTTGGAGGCAGAAACACCAGAAAGCCCAGGACTTGCTTGCAGAATCTTCTCACGGGACATCTGGGCATCTAAAAATTTTCACTGGAAGTATAGGGAGAATGATACACACACACACCAATAAAAAGTTGCATAAAGGCTTTATTTAATCTTGCACCATAATTAGGTATAGAAGAGGGCACTTCCCCATTGATCTGACCTTACAGAAACTTGTCTCCTCTTAGCCATCAAACACATAAACAATTACAGTAGGTGGGAATCCTTCGAAGCAGAAATACATACAAGCGAGGGGACTGGATTCAAATACCCCGAAGAAACATCTCTTTACATCAACCTGCCTCTCATCTAGCAAAACATGTAGCATTTTATTTTTATTCAAGGGCAACCCAACCTTAAAAGTGCAGAATTATAACTAAGGTGGATGCACATACAGTATTAATAACTGCTCTTATCAGTAAAGCTACCTTCCCCAAGAAATCAATAACTCTGTGGAGTTAAAAAAAAATCAAAGAAAAATTTGCTCTCACAAACCATGCTTGTGATTTGTCCTGACTTGATTACCCTAAATTTAACATCTTTACTTGTCAAAGGGACCAAAATTTGGTCCTGAACATATATCAGAAGTATGTCAATTATTCCAGTGACTGAAACAACAGCTTGTTAGCTTGAACTAGTCAAAGTTCACCTTTTTCAGATCAAAGTTCAACAGCAAGATCTGCCCGCTTCCCAGAACACCAGGAGTATACAAATTAACCCAAGGAGCGAAATACTGTATCAGATTTAAGACCATAGCAGAGAGCAGCTATTTAAATGTCTTCCACTGGCATCATTACCTGACTGAGATGTTCACTATGGTGGATCTTGTTCAACCAAACCAATGAGATAGTTTTGGGGGATAAAATCAAAATGCTGTAGACTGTTGTGGACATACATCATTCAGAAGACATTTGGGACATATATTTCTTTTCCTACTAGCTAAAAAGTAAATTGTGGGAATTTGCAGTTGTCCAATTAAGATGGGCGTGTCCAATCTCAACAACTTTGAGACCTGTGGATATCAGTTCCCAGAATGTGAATTCCACCAGCATGGCTGGCTGGGGAATTCTGGGAATTGAAGTCCGCAGGTCTTAATGTTTGCCAAGGTTGGACACCACGCATTGGGAGCTGTTAGTTCCCTCTCTCCCCAAAAATCTGTAATACCTTATGAAAGCAACTCCATAAACATAATTATTTTCCTTTTCTTTTCTGTAAACACGTTATGGTAGGAGAGCAAATAGTACTTTCCTTTCAATCACTTGCTTATACCAAATATATTTTTGTAGGCAGGACAGGAAGATTTAGGATTATTTCCACACGCTAAACAATTCTGCTATTGTGTATATCCGGTTAGTTCACAATAATAGGCCACATTTGAAACTGGTTTGGTCAAATGATAGGAAGACCAGCATATTCCAAAATTGGGCATAATGAGAAAACATGGTTCCTTCAAAACATGATCTTGGTTAAACTTCTGTCTTTTTTGAACAAAAGCAAAAGGGAAAAAAGGAACACAGAACAATGACATGAAAACTCTAAATTCACGCCTGTTCTTTTTGTTTTCTGTGTATAAAACAAACTGGAGATAAGTGTGTGGGGGGGAACGAAGAGATTAGAACATATGAAATTCCATTACTGATGCTAATATTTCATAGTTTGTTCAATTACAGTTAGCAAGGATACGTGTTTCATCGCCAAACAAACAAGACGACACTGGAAAGCTTTTCCCCCCCTAATTGTTTTTTTAATCAGAAAAATTTCAAGAAGCATTCATTTCCACGTTTGTCTAGGTATGTCACTATTAAATAAATAATAAGCAGCTTTGAGTTTTTTGGGACAGCATTAATGCATTAATTGTTTAATTTAGCACTGCATATTTATGACTCCGCTCCATTGGCGCCTGGATCAGACTGCAGAATTAGCTCCTATCAGCTGTGCAAAGCCCCCGTCTATTTAAATTGCTCGTTTTTTTGTTTCCTTCTGAAAAGGATTGGCACCAAACGAAAGTGACTGCACGAAGTTGCCTGCCCTTGTGGAGGGATTTCTTTATTTTATTTTGGGAAGGCCATTCCATAGCCATTCTTGATTTAAAGCCATAAGAGAAAAGCAATTAGAAGTTTGTGCTCCTAATTATCTTCTAATTAGAAAGTTTAATGGAAGTATCTAAATGAAGATATATGAGGCCTTTAAATGAAAGAACTGATGACCAAGTAGCTAGTTTAAAAAAAAGAAGAAGATAATCCTTAATATTTTATGCAAGTGTGGTAAGAAATTAGACCTTCAAAAAAGAAGATGTGGCAATTTTCCAAATGAACCTATTCTGGGGAATAATTCTCAAATTCTGACTCTGTTTCTAACCTGCCTCAGTATATGCCATGCCCTATCCTAAGTGTCAATACTTCCAGAAGGAAAACATTTACTTTATTGTCCAATAAAAAGATAATACCAACAACAGTAACAATAAACACCACCATCGCCTTTACCCAATGGAATGTTTGTTAGTCAGACATGACTGCTTGAAGGCAGAATATAATTTCTGGCATATGAATAATATAATCCAGTTTGACAAATCTTATCTTCCAGTTTAGCACCAGTTTATATTTCTCTAACAGCTTTTATATCTCATTTCTGATATGAATTTCTTCTTCCTTTCGTGAGCCGTGCCACAATTTAGCTCTCACAGTTGGGCGCTGTCATTGCCTATGTGAAATTATTATTGGAGTCAATTAGCTTTCGACTGGCTACGACTCCGTGAATGTTGCCCTGAAGTGAAGGAGGTAATAAGTTATTTCCAGGAATCTGCCTAAAATCTGTGAGGCTGATTTACATATCAGATGTTCTGCTGTTGGGTTCTGCTCTGATGAGGTGAAAAGGTAATGGCTGAATGCAGCACGATATGGAAGCAGTGTTTTCAGATCTTGGAAACTTCGGAGAAGTGTATCACAGAAAAACAAGGTCATTGCATCAATACAATTAGCCTTTTCACAATAGACTATTCTGACATTGATTGTATTCCACAAGGGACAATGGAAAGGATTGGGAATAGTTATATAGGACAAAAGAAGAAGAGACCAACTCACTGTCTTTAAATATCTCAAAAGCTGCCATGCAGAAGACAGAACAGCCGTTGCTCTCTGGGGTTTCAAGGAGAAAGGCAATTACTAATACTTTAAGAAAACAGATTTCTGCTAAACGGTATAGACATTTCCAAATGGCTAAGGCTGTACGACATTGTGATTTCCGAGCATCCCGGCCATGAGACATAGACTGGATTAAACCCTGTCCAAAATTCCTAAAACCCTTCTCTTCTCTTTCTAAATCATATAACTCTGCATATTGCCCTATTTTGAAAAGTAAGTGAAATAAATCAATAAAAACAAAATGCAGTAAGATTGAAGAACTATATTAAAATGATTATTCCTTGCATTTCTTCCCTTTAGGCCTCCTGTTGCTGTAGAGGAAAAAGCCCACTTAAATAAGCCTTCAGAGACAGATACAAGCAGGTATTTCTTATTGGCATGCAGAACTACACTAATCACTGGGCTCCTGGCCAAAAGAATGTCCAAGAGCCTCAAACTCATCAAGGTTATGAACTATATACTGTACAAAATATTGCATAGGAATGGTAAAAAACAAACAAACCAGAGTGTAAATCATACTGTGACTTTTATAACCAGAACATAGAATCTGAAAATGCTATGGGGTGACTTTAATAAGGCTATCAAAGCACCTTTCCATTATAGGGGCAGATATTGGACTTAATACTTGCTATAATTACAGGTGGTGGTTGACATAATAACATTTATTGTGCCCATATAGTGCTTCCTTTCCCTCCAAAAGAAAGTCAACAGTCTGGTTTGTATTAATTAGAATAGAGCTGGAAGGGACCTTGGAGGTCTTCTAGTCCAGCCCCCTCCTCAAGCAGGAGACCCTATACCATTTCAGTCAAGTGGCTGTCCAGTCTCTTTTTAAAAACCTCCAGTGATGAAGCACCCACAGCATCTGAAGGCAAGCTGTTCCGCTAGTTAATTGTCCTCATTGTTAGTGTGAGAAAAAACCTGTGATGTGTGTAGGCGATGCTCGTGATGATCGTTCGTAGCGAAGGAGGACACTTGAGATTTGTTTCTTGATGAAAGCAAAACTATGTTTATTGTAAAAAACTCTTAATAAAATAATAAACAGCTATAATCTAATTAAAGTGCTTTCATAGTCCTTTGTTGTAAGTTAGGTTGCTCCCCGTCAAAGCATGAGGGCAAAAGAAAGGTGTATGCTCCTCAGAGCACCTGAGCCAAGTGTGTCTGTGCTCCTTAGAGCAGCAGAATAAAAAGTGTGAGTTACAGTAAAACTCCCCTTCCTTATAAGGGAAAAGGTGAGAAGAGGCTCTACAAGTCCAAATTACATGGACCTGGCTCAGCAATTACTTGACAGTTAGGAAGTTTCTCCTTAGTTCCAGGTTGCTTCTCTCCTTGATTAGTTTCCATCCATTGTTCCTTTTCTTGACGACAGGTAAATAAGTTGACCCCCTCCTCTTTGTGGCAACTTCTCAAATACTGGAATATCTGTCCCCTGTCCCTCCAGAGACATTGGGTGGTTTTGGTTTGCTTGCTCCATTCTCTTCAGTTTTTTCTCTCAAGCTTATGCTATGTACCAGTCATCATATATGACATTAATCCTCCCATTCTGCCATTTCTCCCACTCCCCCTCCAGATAGGATGGAGGGAGTCTTGTTTGGTAATATGCAGACCAGCCTGGGAGGTGTTGGTCCATGGGGACTGGTCAACGTGGCTTGCAACAGGTATTGCAAAAAGAACAACAATCCCCACATCAGGAGGGGTCACATATTACACAGGCATAGAATAAGCTTCCTGATGACAAAACAAATAGTTCAAGGACAATCAATTCCTTCATCTTTCATCCATGGCCATATGGACAAGAAGCTATGTGTGTTGGATAGAAGATCAAGATTATTTTCTAAACCCTGAGCTTTGCTATTTTCCTCTAAGTTGTGTGCCTGCTTATGGATCAGTGCAAGAACAGTTTCAATACGGAGATGCTGAATGCCCCAAACACAACAGGAGTTCACTAACTTAAATAGTGTATGTGATGCTAGGGAATTGTGATGGGTTAAGTCAACTACAAGAGTGCAGCTTCCCTTGAAATTACAAGATAGAGTTACACAAACATGTTTTCATTTTTGTTGCCATGTATTTTGAGAGCCAGCAAAGTCTACAGAGTAGCCTGGGTGCTGATAGTTGCTAGCTTGTTTAGTTCATGCCGTTGTCATCCAGGATGTACCATGAGGAGATAAACTAACTTCACATCCACAAGTAAACAAGGCATCTAACTTCAAATACCCACATTGGTATTTGAACAAAGATCTCCTTAATATTTATATTTTATTGTGTTTTTCCTGATCTAGATGAAATGTTGATATATATTGCTAGTCTATGTGTGATATGCCATATGCTAAATAAACAAATAAGCAAGCATGTTCTCCACAGATGCAGAAGAAGCATTGTTTTAATCTTACACAATACTTAGGATGATGGTCTGGAAATCTATCTGGGGCCTTCTGGAGGCAATCACTTTGTTGTTTGTTTTATTTGTTACCATCCTGGTTGTATCAATTTGATCTGGAAACAATATTCATTAAAAAAAACCTAACAATTCCTTATCCTTTGAATCACACGATTGCAACATTGCAGTGGTGTGGAGACCAGGCCCTTCTTAAATTATTTTCTTGACACAGATCCAGATGCAATGTAGGCAATTCAAAACACAGCATTACTAATCATAGAAAACTGCAAAGATCTAATACTGACATCACAAATGACATCAAGCTTTATCAATATTCAGATTTTGCACTACTGTAGTTCTCAAGTATGCTCCTTATCACAATATTTTTAATTTATATTTATTTATTTCCTGCCTTTATTATTTTTTACATATATTTCAAGGTAGTGAACATATCCAAAACACTTTCCTCCTTCTATTTTCCGCACAACAAGAACCTTGTGAGGTGGGCTGAGCTGAGATAGGGTGACTGGCCGAAAGTCACCCATCTGACTTTCATGGGCAAAGTAAGACTAAAACCCATGATCT
>JANHGC010005091.1:63934-80059 GCA_027560395.1 Boaedon fuliginosus | reverse complement strand
CCACAGGGACAAACTCTTCCCAGATAACAGGACTAAGACCCGCCCCTGTCATCTCAATGGACTCTGTCCAGCCGGAACCAAGGTCCGACTGAATCTGAGTGATTTTGTCTGACAAGAACTGGACAAATTCCTCAGCTCTACCCTGCAAGGGCTCCTCGGCCTCTGCTGTCTCAGGAAGGCATGAGTCACCCTAAACAGGGCGGCTGGGCGACAGTCTGTGGACGAAATAAGAGCGGCATAGTAAAAACGCTTTGCCGCTTTTATCGCCACTAAATAGGTCTCAATATGAGCTCCTAATAGTGTTCGGACAGATTTGGATTTCCCCTTCTTCCAGCAGCGCTCTAGATTGTCTCCTTCGATGCTTCATCCCCCAGAGCTCCTCAGTCAACCAAGGAGGCTTCTGGAGTCTGCACATGGTGAGAGGTCGCAATTGCACAACCCGATCGAGGGCCCCGGCAGCCACATTGTCCCATGCTGCCACCAGGGACTTGGCTGAGTTGTGGGTCAGGGAATCAGGAATCTCCCCAAGCTCCCTCTGAAACCCAATCAGGTCCATTAGTCGCCTGGAGCGGAACCACCTAGTCGGTCCCGCCTCTCTATGGGGTGGGGTGGGCATCAGGAAATCCAATTGTGCAGAACATGACAGATTGACTTTACGGTTAAAAGATATGGGGGAAACGAGATATTATGAAAGCTGGGACATGGTATACAAGTGGATGGATAAGAAGATAAAACAAGAAAAGTAAGAATGTCGGACGAAAATCTGAATGAAGGAAAGAGGAGTCACATGTAACAGGACAAATATGATGTAATATAGAATCTGTATGGTTTATGTGTTTGTATGTTTTTATTATGTGTTTTTAAACTAATAAAATGTTTTCTAAAAAAAAAGACAAGAAACAACTAATTAAATGATAAAGAAAAAGATTTGAATTGAATATCATAAAAAATATCCCAGTTCTAAGGACTGATCAACAGCAAAATAGGTTGTCTTGGGAACTGATGGACATCCCTTCCTTCCCTAAGACATATTTATGCCAATATCAATAGAAAAGAATATATGTAGCCCATATTAAAATGAGGGGTCCCTGGTGCTCTCTCACTGGGCTTCATTATCCTAACTAGGTAACATCATGAGTGCTCAAATGGGGTTTGCTCTCATTTTATAGTCTAGTGGCTTGTCAGTACCGGTGGGAGTAGTCTTGATGGTTCTTTGGTTCTTCTGTTTGTTGTTAGCTTGTTTGATAGTAGATTGGGGTATTGTTATTTCTTGATTGTTGGTTTAATGTTAATCTTGATATTAAATTCTGCTCATCTGATGTTAATGGCTGGTGGGGAGGTGTTCAGGTCTTTTTGTTACCTTTTTAGCTTTTGGATTGTCTCTTGAATGGTGTATAGATGTTGTTTATGTCTATGTGCCTGTTGATGGGCGATTTGTCAGCATGCCAGGCTTCCAGGAATTCTCTACTATTTTTAGATTTGGCTTGGTCTAGGATGCTTATAGTTTCCCAGTTGGTGCCATAAGGGCTCTCCCTTTGCCTTTGTCAACTAATTTTTAACAGGGTTTAATTATTCCTGCCTCCTTAAAAATGTTTACATTTTTTAAAATTTTTAATTCTAAAATTTTAACTCTTTAACATTTTATTTTTTTATATACTGTTTTATATTTTGGTATTATAGAGATGGACTGGGAGAGATTTGGGAGAGATGGACTGTTCACGATTGTGAAATATAAATAAATAAATAAGCAAGCTCTTGGCATCTTGTAATCCAAAAATAACAACAATATAAACAATGAAATGAAAACATCAAAGCAACAAAAAAAAAGACCTGGCATAATCTTTCCTATGCAGACCACAAGTTTGTCCCATGCCAATCTCGCTCTATATCCCAGCTGTTAAAGAAAGAGTCAGGTCTAAAAGTGGTTTTCAGAAAATTTAAAGGATGGGAGCCTTTTAGGGAGGGAAGAATGTTGCATGGGGCAGGGGCTGCCACAGAAAAGGCTTCCTTTTTCCTATAAGATGCCAACATTTAAGGGAAGGTATGTGGTAGGGCAGGCAGATGTTCTTAAGGAGAGGCAGATCTACAAATGCAAACATAGTTTCTGGGGTGCCCTGATGAATTAGTTAATTTCGTATTTTATGAATGAGTTAATTTCATATCTTGTTGGTTGAGACTTTTATGCTAATCCACATCCTGCATTAAGAAGTGAAAATCAGCATATTACACACACACACACACACACACACACACTCACACACATCTTTACTGGCGGAGACAAATTGCAGACATCTTCCAGATACTGAAAACTAGAATAAAGCTGTGAATGGATAGGGAAGTGAGCAAAAGAAACGTATAAACTAGGCAACAAATTAAGAAAATAGATAACCAGAATTGGTAAATTACACTTAAGAAAAAGAGTGGGCAATGGTGAGTTGAACTAACCAGCCAGTTCTTTGACTTTGAATTTCTAGTGTAAATATTTGTACTTTATAGCTGAGGTCCTCAATCTTTGTGCCACCACAAACTGTCAGCAGCAGCAGCAGTGGCAGTGACAATGGGGAGAATGGTTTCACCCATGCAGCCTAGCTCCTGCATATGTGCAAATGAAGCATCACATGCTCACCTGCCACATGTTCCCAATGGGCCATCGACAGGTCCCTGGCCCAGGTGTTGGGGACCCCTGATTTAGAGAACAAGGCTATGAGCCTGATAGCAACATTCACTGCATATATTCTGTAGATTTCAAATATTCACCTGATTAGGGACCCACAGACAGACTTATCAAGGATAGCCATGAGTTGTATAAATGGTAGCTTGAAATTTCATGTTAACTAGATTAAGTAATGGCAAGAGTCCTTCTTCCCCATGTGCCCGGTGAATGCCTTCTCAGATTAAAATGGAGAGATATTTACTGTTTGCATAAGTACTCAGAATAAAGCAACCGTTTATTGTTGGAAATCTGCCTTTCTAAAATCTAGACAGCAAACACATCCTTAACAAAATTTACCTACCATACTGTGAGTGAAATCCCGACCCCATTAAGGCAATGGCCCCATTTTCATTGATTTCGGTGTGGTGCAATTTTCAACTTATGGCAGTGACATAATTATCTGAATTCATCCAGGAAATCATAAAAGTATGCATAGCCTTACATTATCTATCTGGTTTTCAAAATTGCACTCTCCATGGAACCATTTCAACTGCTAATTGTGCTGGTAGTTCTGAACTAAATAATAAATCCTAAATTTTACTGGTGTCTGTTGGATTCTGGTTTTGACAAGGTTCTGTGAAAGAAGCGGCTATTCCTCTGTTCATTTCTGTCTAGAAAGATAGGAGGGAAAATGTAGAAGGTTTCACAATGTTAACTTTGATTCCATTGCCCTGTTAAGAGATAAAATGAGTAATAATAAGAATTACAGGACCAAGTGTATAATGCTCACTTCTGCTAAATCACTGAGTTACCCATTCATAAATAGAAGGTAGGATGCTTTCTCTGCATCTTGTATGTCATAGTGACATATGTCTGTTCTGTAATTATTGACTAGGAAGTGATAATAAGAACAGGTATGTGGCCTCATCCTCGCTTTTCTTTATATATTGAGGATACAAGTCTATTACCCAGGAGTGTATAAATTTTGCAAATTAACATTGGAGACTTAGCCGGCTCAGAATGTTGTCCAGTTGCAGCACTGATGAACTATAATGTAAATTTTCAGAACTTTCCTGGAGGTTCAGTCTGGCTACTGGCTGTAGGCTTTGAACAAAAGCAGAGGTAATGTGCTTCTTAATACCAGTTGCCAAATAGCAAAAATGGCATTCTTTAGAGGCATCTGGCATGCTGAACTTTAGTCTGATCCATCAGGATTGTTTTAACAAGCTTATATGCACCTTTTCTAGCCATTTGGCTGGAATACACACAAGCAAAGGAACTATGAATGTCTGTTCTTTCAGAATGTGCTTTTCTAATGATTCACATTCTCCGTTCTTGTGGTGTTTTTCCTCATATCTGTCTTCATTTTCTTTGTTTGTTAACAAGAATCACAAAAATGGGAGAAAATTCAATCGACCTGACAACATAAAGAAGGTATGCAGACAGGTAAAGACATAATGGCAGGAGCAGATTTTATTCTTATATACTATAAAACCTGTTGTGTATGAAATCCTGATACAATTTCAGCAGCAAAAATCCAATAACTGAAATTATTCACTAACGTCTACTCTTTTCTGTCCCTACAGTGATGTCTCTATCAACATCTGTGCAATTGTAAAAAAGCCTATGATGTTAAACATAAGAGCTTTAAGGATTATGCTTTCATCAATAAATGAACTCAATCAATTAGGTCTCCTTTTAACAATTTATTACAATGAAGGCCACCAGCATCACCAAAAGTGAGTTGGGCAAGCATATAAACTTTATAAATAAACAAATATTCACCAGATGCAAAAATGATTGAGAATTTCTTCTAACCTTATTTCTTAATGTTTATCATAATGTCCGTATATTTATTAAAAGATCTGATTATCATTTAACTCTTTGAAAAAAATTGAGTCTTTGAATGAATCACTGATGAATTATGTCAAACGGATTTTATTTAGAATATATTACAGCCTATGGTTGCTAATTCTGAATTGTGCTATTGAACACAGTGAGATTAATTACCATATTAAATAAAAATGTATAAAATTACAGCACTGAACACATTCCTAAATCAGCAAGGCTTCATGGCGGTCAGGTTATGTTCAATTGTATTTATGATCATAATTCATTAATGAATTACAGAGTTATTTTAACTTTCTTCCAAAATTAATCAGAACTTCGTGCTCGGGAAGATCAAAAGATTAATAATCTGAATTAGATCGAGATATTTTGCTCTAAGTCCCCTAATAAACAGATTGGAGAACAAATAATTTTAGAAAAGTTCAATGATTTCTAATATTATGCCTGATGTTCATTTAATAGTAATAAAATAATCAAAATAATCAGCCACCAAAGAGTTGGAGTCTTTGGTATGTTGGGGGCTTTCAGGATTCCACTCTTTGTGATAGTCTCTTTGGTGACTGTAAATTGGAAGAGTAAATTAAATCTACATTATATAAAATGACCAGATTTTATGAGGCCCAAATGATACATGGGTCTCTATGTAATTTGAGAATCACTGCATGAATGATAATCTTGATGACTACCCAATTTCTAGAAGAATTTATACTCCTAAATATGGCAGGGTAGTCCTTTTCTAAGACCAGATAAGATGAATCACTTTTTTCAATTCTTCTTTTCAACTAAATTGTTTATAACAAAGCAATCTCTTTAATTAGGAAAGGAAAATGGTGTAGTTTGTGGCTGTTTTCACCTGCTCAGAGCACACTATACGCAGGCTAGTGTAAATTTATGTTTAATCGGTGGAACTGTTAGTAAAATACGATTTGTTGATACTTGGAAGATTCTGCCTTCAGAGAATAGATGTGATTTTTCAATACAACTAGCACAGGACTTTATCTAATGTAATTTACAATTTTAGAGATGCTTGTGAGCCACAGGGAGGGAGGGAGGGAGGGAGGGGTTCATATTACAATGCATTGGCTTGCCACATTTTAGTTTTATTCCCCTTTCCTTCTGTTACCTAAACAGTGGGACTTCCATTTCTTTTCACTATTCCTTTCTTTTTCACCCTCTTTTCTTTTCCTATGTTTCCTATTTTATCCTTTCTATATTTGTTGCTTAAATTGATATTGGTATGATCTGACAACCCACTATTCCTCTCTGACAGCACAAGATCAATTAAATCTAATTCCTAACCCAGAATATAAACAGTGTTTCTGTCATCAGATTGTGGCTAAAACAGGGAAATAGTTATATCTGATTTCCCTTACTGGACTTTTGTTAAGAAGAAATGTTTGAGAAAGGCTATGGATTAGTGTTTTTTTACTTAAGGGATGAACCATGGGGGAATATAGGTTATATTCTATTTAGAGATGGTGATAAGCTATTAAAATTAATCAGATGAAAGAGAAACAGGAAGTTACTTTTTTTGTTTCATTTTTCCTTTCTTTTCACACTCTTTTCTGTTTATACTTTTTTTAGTTTGTATTTGCTTTTATTTATTTCTTTTATAATTCATCACAGTTCCACTGCAGGATAAAATGTCTAAAATCTATGCCTCTTCACAGCCTTTTGGGAGCACAAGACTGAGTGTGGAGAACTACTTTATTTAGCTGCTCAGACACCTTCACTAATACCAAACTACCTTTTTTCTGTTCCCAGAAAGTATTAATTACTGTACACATATGAAGGGGTGGGGGTTGGCTCCCAATCAGGATTAAGAAATGATAATAATAAAGAAGGAGTGGTTTGTGATTTACATAAAACTGAAATGGTGCAAATCTGAAATGGTGAATTAAAAAAGAAATTTCTCTTCCTTTGACAGTGCCCTGATTGGTGCATACACACATTGGTGTTTCCTGCTCACAGGTAATATTGACAAAGCAAAAGGGCAACATGTAAAAGGGAAAGAGATAGGGATGTATTTTCACAATCACCAATGAGGACTGTGTAAATTAGCCCCATGCTCTTAGAGACTGCAAAATCAGGGTACAGTAGATAATCAGGACCATCTCATTTATGATAGAAAGAGTTTTACTATCAGTAGTGGCACAGTGGTTCAAATACAGTACTGCAGGCTACTTCTGCTGGCTGCCAGCTGCAAGCAGCCATCCATCCTTCTGAGGTGGGTAAAACCCAGATTGTTGGGGGGCAATATGCTGACTCTGTAAAACCGTTTAGAAAGGGATGTAAAGCACTGTGAAGAGGTATATAAGTCTAAGTGCTATTGCTGTTTCCTGGCCTGAAAAAGAATGAGTAGAGCTTTAAACCAATCAAGAGGCAGTAACCTTTGAGGCAAGAGATTATTTGAAACTGCAAGAGACTGTGAGCACATAGGAAGAAGAGAAGGAATTGGTGTTTTATCAACAGAGCAATCTAAACTGAGAGACTATGATATGGTGAATAATCCACCCATTTTGCAAAGCCCTTGACCCAAGAGTTGCTTCAGGGACTTCACCTACAAAGAAGCTTTTTGTTTATATTAAATTTCCCACTGAAATTAATATGATGGAAATTAACTTGGGAAGGAAGCTTTTTCCTTCATTAATTCCCATATGGAAGAAGTGGGAAATTCCAAATCAAGAGGCAAGTATGGAAAATGTTTGCTCCAACCAACCTGCACATCTTTATACAAATGTAAAGTCCAGGGGTTTATGTAGTTTATGATTAAAATATTCCATAGTTTGATCTAAGGTAAGGAGATATACAGTAGAATTTTAGCTAAGCGTTGATCACAGAAGCCTGCATTATCCTTCTGTATTTCACAGGCTGCTCTTTGTTAATCTATGGTCACAATACTGAAGATAAATACTGTGGGTTTCTCTATATTATCACTATCTTCTAACTATTATGTGCTATCTTAAGATAGCACATAATAGTTATATGCAGGCTTAAGGATCTTAGACTGAGAAGTCATGGAATCAAAAATCTGGCTTCTTGTATGCAAGTTTCTACCAAAAAGTATGTTTATTCATTCTGTATGTTCAAATGTTACAGTCTGTTACCTTCCTATAGCACCAGTGATTTCATACAAAAACCCAAATTCCATACTAGACTTCATCTCAATTCTCTTGAACCCAGGTCCAAAGAAAGCTCCAGAATATCCTTTAAAGAAAAGCTTAAATAAAAGATCCATTTCTCAATCTATGTGTATCTAAAATACTTTTTTTAATCTTGCATAAATTCACAAATAAATACAATATTGTAAATGTAATTTAAACATATTATACACTCATGTCAGTTAAATGTTTTACATCAAGGCATAGCACACCGCCTCTTACACATATATACCTTGAAAGGCAGCAATTTAGTGTAATCCCCGAGATTTGGCAATACAGTATTGCCAAGATAAATAACATGGATCAATTTCACAGATATGCTACAAGATAAATAAATAAATAAATAGATGCTATCACATTTTATTTGAAATAGAATTGCTTATCAAAAGAATATACAATAATTGAATAATTATTTGATATAGATATAGATATATTATATAACCTAAGTTAATTTAAAACAAAACATTTCTTCAATAGTGGAAGGATGCGAAAATCAATAATTTATTCAGCCATACTGAATGATGAAAAGAAGTTGCTTTCAAGACAAATTAAAAGGTGTTCGTTGCTCCGTTTCATGGCATCTGAAAAAAACAAACAAATCCATGCTTAAAGGTGCATTCTTCTTTTCTTTTCAATTATCAGGCCATTGGACTTATGGCTGTCTTCTTTAATTATGTTCCATAGTTAAAATAGGATAAAGCACTGAACAAATAAAGAGGAGCTGGATCAGCTTGTTATGTCGTAAGGACAGCATAGGTTTTGCAAAGTTACCAAATATATATGTTTTAAAGAAGTTTTTAAAAGGGGTCAGAAATTAATGTTTGGCTCTATTCCATATAAGCAATTTCTTTTAAGAAGACCTCTTCCCAAACAGGATAATTGGATGGTTATAGTAGACAGGATTGCATAATTAATTTTTTCCCCCATTTTTAAGTGAGACTATCCTAGAGGCACATTTCTGTCTTGCAGTCTGAATGGTCATCGAGAAGACCAAATATGAAAGCAAGTGGGTTCACTTCTGCCAAATTTGGCAAAGATGACATCTCATCCCACTTCTGCAGTTCCCACCATTGCATCACAGCTTCCTTCACGTGTACCATGCTCTCTGCTCCACCTGGGCTTAAAAGGGGAGTGAAGTGGCAGCTTCTCAAAAATCATTTCTGTTCTCCAGATGTCAGAGAAAGGAAGGAAGCAAGAGGAATTCTCAAAGGTGCTTTTTCAGGAGGCAACTGGACTTTCATGTTTTTTCTTTTGAAGACATTTCACTTCTCATCCAAGAAGCTTCTCCAACTCCAATAGGAGAGTGGAGATTGGAAGGATTTATATTACTTGCAGACAGCCGGTAATCGGCATCCTTTTAAAGAGTCGTTGAAGCACTTGGAGGTTTATCTGTGCATCCTGAAAAAGCACCTTTGGGACAACCATAACCTGGATGACTGAAGACTCTCTACAGACTTTAAGCAAGAGGAAAACGTCTCTATAAACAAAGCATCCTAATGGCTGAAATTGCACAAGCCATTTGCTAATTTTTAAAATGACAATAACATTAATATGGGGACTGGAAATCAAATTACAAAATGACAGCATTACAAGGATGCATACATGTTTAAGATATACAAGCAAAAGATATCCGAATCAAAATAAAACTTGTTTAGGAGTGACATATTTACTAATACAATATTCACTCTTTTTCCAAGTGAGAAAAAAGTAATTTGGATTCCAAATCCCATTGTAAGGAAGAAAGCCTAATCCAACAATGAATAGCTGGTTTCCATAACCCTTGTTTTCAATTATTTAAAAGGAGTAATTCTACTCGGGTAATACCACTAAAAGAGCTTTCCCTACGCCAGAGCTCATGTAAATTGGATTTCAGCACTCAGAAATGAAATTATGTAGTTGAGGTTCAGTACACCGAGAGATCATGAGGTTCAGCAAGCCTGAACCAAAGGTTATATTTTTTTTAAAAAAAAATATCTCATTGCTATCTTCTCTCTACACTAAATATCCTAAAGACTTGCTAACAGTCATAGGCTTACAGAAGAATAGTAATTTCTTTACAAGGATCAGCTGAAATCACAAGTCTGTTCAAATATTTGTAAAATAACCGAGGAAACAGAATTCCAATATCATTTAACCATACACTTACCGTATCCCAGAAATCATTCCGCAGATTAGATTTGTACGTTTCTTCTTCGCCTACCAAAAGCATGGGCTCCGACATCGGTAGGTACAAATGTGTTCTTTCCCACACCTCCTGACCGGTTCAGGAAATCTGCCAAACGATGGGTCACACATGTTGCCGTGTTACATGCTCTCTTTTGTGCTGTTCTGCTACTGTTGTTGTTTTCAAAAAGAAAAAAGAAAAAGAGTTAAGATCTTTGATGCAAGCTTCCGATTTGAACCTCACCTTATTTTATAAAAGAATGCATTGTGCTGCTGCCTGCTGCTTAATCCCAGTTCTCCCCAACCTCTTGTTGGCAACATCTCAAGAATGCCAATCTTTGGGTGGGGAGGGGAGCAATTTTACATGATGGTGAATGGGAAGGACTTCTGAGTGCTCTCTGAGCTTGCTTATTTTCTTGTAGACATTTCATTACCCAAACTAGGTAACATCATCGGTGCTAGTGCTAGAAAAAGTACTCTACTCTCTTAATATATTTATTTGTTTTATTTATTACATTTTTATGCCGCCCAATTCCCAAGAGACTCTGGGCGACTTACAACATGGATAGCAATAGCACTCAGATTGTATATACGGCTTAACAAGAGTTTTACAATAATCCCCAAGCAGTTTCAGAGTCAATTTATTGCCCCCAACAATCTGGGTCCTCATTTCACCAACCATAGAAAGGATGGAAGGCTGAATCAACCTTAAGCCTGGTGGGATTTGATCTGACAACCTGCTGAACAAGTCAGCAGAGACTGTAGTGCTGCATTTAACCACTGCACCACCAAGTCTCTTGGTGTATGCCCCATAGTGTAGAAAAACCAAATCATTACACATTCTTCCCCAACCTAACAAAATCCAGAACTGTGGGCAGGATAACCTACACCTTTTATAAGAGGGCCCAAAGCCTGGATTTCCAAGGATCACAGTCCTGTAGCATCAGGGTTGGCCAGGGCCATTGCATATGAGGACTGTTGCCTTCATCTCCTGGCTCTACATTTCCTGATGAAATGCCATTTCTGGGTACATACACTATCAGGATGATCTAAATCAGGGATCTCCAACCTTGGCAACTTACGACTTGTGGACTTCAACTCCCATAATTCCTCAGCCAGCAAACCCTGAAGATAATTTGATGCAAGATAATCCAACATTGCCTATAATTCAAGCATTGACTTCTATTCATTGTGGGAAACAATGTAGGCTAAGTTAAACATTCAGATCAATGAGACTTATTGTAAAAAGCCTGATTTTTGTCAGAATGAACAACAGAAAAAACGGGTTGGATCACACCCATGGCCAATCTGATATCAGATGAATATAGCCAGCTGAGGAATTCTAGGAGTTGAAGTCCACAAGTCAATGCCAAGGTTGGAAACTCCTGGTCTAAATGATATATGATACATTCATCTGATACCAGATTGGTCATGGTTGTGATCCAACTTGTTTTTTCTGTTGTTCATCTCTGACAAAAATCAGACTTTTTACAGTAAGTCTCATTGATCTGAATGTTTAACTTAGCCTACATTGTTTCCCACAACGAATACAAGTCAATGTTTGAATTACAGGGAATGTTGGATTCTCTTCCATTAAATTACCTTCAGGCTGATCAGTCAGTCAAAATAAGCAATTTCTTCATGAACAAATACATACATAGAAATATAAGATTAAAATTCTTACCTGGAGGAAGTTAAACAGAATAAAACTTTAGTAACTGAACAACATTGCTCACATTTGGAAACCAGTTGTTGTGTTTCTACACTTCTGAACAGATTTGTAAAGTTCATACTATCAAACTCAGTGTGAACCTTTTCACTGACTTCACTGTATGTAAGTTATCAACTTACTGATTCATCCAATACTAATACTCAAAATACTCTTAATTAAGCAAAAAAATTTGCAAACATCCATACTGAGCTTATAGCTTGATGAAAACTCTTTGCTACAAAGCCCACATTTTAAAAATGTAAGTGTAATCAGAACATAGACCTATTCCTTATAGAAAAATAGATTTATTGAACAGTTGCATGATCGGGCATGAAAGAAACATTTATTTATTTCATTTTTTTTTACAATGAGTAGCCTCAAATGAAAAAAATGATGCTTCCTTATTATTCATAAAATAAGAATCTAAAAACAAAAACAGTTGAAAATTCAAGGCAATGTTTTTTTCTGATCTACTCTGAATTTGGCTTCAGCTTCTCCTCAGCTCCCTACAACTGTAAGTGTGTGCATTTTGTCCTTAATTTCCTAACTTGGACTTTGCTCTACTACTCCAAGCACTTCAGATCTAAAAGAACACAGCAAAATTAGCAGTGAAGGTTAGATCCACATCATGCATCAAGTTAAATAAAAGAAGGGTAGGAAATAAGGGGGAAAATAAAATCAAAGAGGAAACTGAGCCCATCTAGTTGCTTCCGAGGTTTTCCTCAGTAGTTTGCATAGCGTTCATTTTCCAGCTCACTCAACACATTCCTTTTCTTGCCAGGCGTCCCAGCCCCGACGTCAGTACGAGGGTACGTTTGCAACTTGTGCAATTCTTGAGACAGTTTGCCCAGCACACAAGTGCTCAGGTTGGCACAACGTTTGGAAATGGGTCTATCCAAGCTGCAAAGGGGGAAAAACATGCCGAACAAAGTAACCGGGGCAGAGAGAAAAAGGAACTCAAGAAAAACACATGCGTAGTCATGCCTTATGCCCTCCCCCCACCCTTACCCTCCCCGCGTTCCATCACCACCCCCCACACAAAAAATGAACTCCTCCCGAGCCTTTTACTCAACACAAGCCCATCTCGACGCCGTGCCTTGAGGCCCAAGCCCCATGCAATGTCAATCCCAAGAGACGACGGAGCAGCGGGTAGGGGTCGCAAGTGAGCCATTGCCCGATCAAGCAAACGAGTAAGGGGGTGGGGGGGAGCGTTGCGACTGTTAGCAATTCCGGGGTGGGGGGGAGGCTATTGCATGCGTCGCTGGGGCTCAACCATTCCTCATGCTTCACCAGGGGAGTTCAGTAGGGAACCGCAGGTGCAGCTGGAAGCCTGGGCTGGTTAGGGAGGGGGGGGCGCTACGTGCAAAGAATCTCTTCCCTTCCTCCAATGTCAAAGGACCTTCTCGCTCTAGGCTGCCTCTCTCTCTCTCTCTCTCTCTTCCCCACGACAGCTAAGGGGAGGGGGAGGACTGAACCTGGCGAGCTCGGTTCTCAAGGAAGTTGCGGGGAGGGCAAAGGGAAGAAATCCAAGACCTACCTTCTTGCTCTCCCATTTTATCAAAACCCCATCGTCTTTGCACTTCAAAGCCTTCATTGTGTATGTGTCTACGTGTGTGTGTGTAGATATAGATATAGATAGATATAGATACGTAAGTTGTATGTCCAAAGTCAGTCAATGGATAAATGGATATGCGTAAGTAAGTTGGTGGGCAAAATGAGCGGGGAAGCGAGGCCCACCACTCGGATCGCTCGCCCCAGGTGGTTGCAAGGCGCCCTCGAGAAGCCAGCGATGCCCGCCTGCTTCGATGCCCACCACTGAGGCACTCGCCCCCCGCCCCCCATCGCCAGCTTGGCGTCCGGCGAGAGAGAGACGAGGAAGAAGAAGGCGCGGCGCTATGGAAGCTTCTTACCTACTGCCTTCGCTGCCCTGGTCTGGGTCTTCCGCGGTCATCTGGACGTATTCCTTCACCAGGGCGTTGAGTAACCTCCGGGCTTCGTAGTCCCCCAGGGCGCCTCGGTCGGTGACAGGCTCGAAGCCCGCTCTGCATGGAGACAAGCGGCGCCCTTGAAAGCGCCGCTTTTTCTGGGAGCAGCGCTTCTCCTCCCCACAGGCAGCCTGGGTGGGATCAGAGGCGGGAGGGAGCGGCTTTTCCTCCCCCCACCTCCTCCTCCCCCGGGCTTGGCGCGGAGTGCGAATCGTCTCTCTCCCAACCAAGGGGTTACGCAGGCTGGGAATGGGTATGGGTGTATGGATACTGTTGCCCGGTGTATCTGGAGGGGCTTCCGATGGGGAAGGCTGTGCGTTTGCTGGCGAGGGGAAGAAAATCACAAGGCGGCCAACGGATTGTGTTTTGCTTGCTTGCATGCTTGCGCAATTTCTACTCCGCTTTCTACTTTCGGTCTCACACCGCCCCGGAAGCGAGGCAAGTGGCCAGCGAGGTGATGCTTTTGAAATTAAACAGGAGGGCGGGGAGCACCAGTGCTGTAAAAGCTGGTTGGTAATCCGGGTGAATGGTCCCCAACGGAGCCAAATCCGCGCCTGCCGAGCGCCCCTAACCCTCCTTTTGCCCTCTCCTAACCGAGCTCCTTCCCGCCGGAGGACTTTCCTCGCTTCGCGCCCCCCGCCGGGAGGGAACTTCGAGATTCTCCTCCCGAGAGCTGCAGGTAAGTCTGCTGTCGGCTGCTCTTACCTGAGCGGGACTGCCTGGCCGTTCTCCATTTGGCAGGCCACCAAAGCGTAAACGGCGAGGAGCGAGGAGATCTTCAGCACAGCCATGGCCTTCTCTCTGCAAGGAGAGGGACCACATTACAGCCTCTGCGGCCCTGCCTATTCCCCTCCGCCTATTTAGGCTGCGATCCCATCGACAAGCATCCCAAATGGCGTGGATAGGATTCCCTTCCGAAGGAAGATAATATATGACTGGTTGTGGTAAGTCCAAGAAACATCCTTCCCGGGCGACAAATCCTTCCCGGGCAAATGTTATGCACAGGACCAGGTTGGCCTAAAGTGGGAATTGTCTGAGGGTAATAAATTATCCGTTAATTATGCACGCGTAAAGAAGTATTTGCGGAGAATTTATCGGTCTCTTAATATCCATTTAGGCATTCTGAGGGCTTCGGCAGCGTTCTATATGGACTATCGGAACTGGGCAGAAGGAACTCAGAACATCGGTGCCCAAAAGATGAGAACCAAAAATAAGAACCTTTCTTAAAGAAAACGAGTCAAAGTGGCGGGATGTATGTACATATTAAAAGAGAGGTTCCTCTTTTTTATGTTTCGTTTTGAAGTAAAAATAGAAAGAGCAGCTAAAGCAAGTGGACCTCTGAAAACATGGTAAGGCATAGCTGTAAAATCGGAGTTTGAGTCATTTATGTACTGGAAAATAAATATATTATTGATTTTGTAAAATAGAGAAATAATCGTGCACACAGAATTATAAGCTGTTTTTCCACATATGATTTCTTTGTCCCCCTCCCCTTCGGTTTGAGCATTTCCGTATGTTCAACATTTTAAAAATGTTGAATATATAGCATCTCCATAAATATGAATTTCTCACACTCTTGAATTTCCCTGTCTCCAACCTGTTTTACAGTGCATCCCTGGTTCCAAAACCTCTGCATATGCCTGACACATACAATCACAGAGGTTCGTCTTAAATTCTTCCTCATTTAGACTTTTTATCTTGCAAAGAAGTCTATAAGGAAGTTCCTATGAGTTACTTCCGTCTCAGGGACTGGAGGAGATGGAGATAGAAGGATGCTTCAAAAGTTATTTTAAATTAATGTATATTACCTTGGTTAGAACAATCTTTAAGATAACCCTTGCTTTAAAAAAAAAAAAAAAAGAGGTACGATAAGTCGCACATTGAAATTAAATGCATTTTTAAGGAGTTATCTCCAGAAAAATAAACGCTTTCTTGTTTGCAAAGAAATTTTATTTAAAATTTGCAGGATGAACATTTCCTCTTATTCCCTAACATCCTAAAATGCTAATTCTTATTTTTTTAAAATCCAGAAAGGATTAATTACGTCTATTCCAAAAACTAGACGAAGCCTAGCACCCTTGAAATATAAAACTGAGGAATGCAGGATACTCGCAGCTTTCAGGCTGCGACACGGATCTGGGAGTAAATCTATCCTGGACTCGGTAAGACATTCAAGAAAGCATGGCCAGGCTTTCTGCTGCTGGAGTTGTATGGTTGCTGTGAAGAGCAGAAGTACCGATAGTAGAGAAGGGCTTACCTTCAAATGCGAGCCTTTCTTAAGGAAGAGTGAAACGTAGTGGAGGTTTCCTCGGAGTGATTTTCAGAGTCGTGGTGGTCTTCAATGGTCAACGACCCCCTTTTATACATATCACCAGAACAGAAATGTGTAGGCGTTCAACGAACACTCACTCGCCAATCAGCATCTTCTTTATCACTATAAAACCAATCCACGACTGACCACAAAACTCCCAACTCCCGAATTACGTCATTCCCAGTCACTGAGTATTCCATTCACAAAAAAATTGCCAGTCATTTAGGCACATCCGATAGGTTTATTTGCATTTAGGTCACTGGACGACTGGGGGTGGGGATGGGGGTGGGGGG
>JANHGC010005091.1:27204-38603 GCA_027560395.1 Boaedon fuliginosus | reverse complement strand
CGAGGGTGACTTTTTCAGCACATTTTGGGTGCTGAAAAACTCGGTTTATACTTGTGTATATACGGTATAATGGGTAGCTATTGTTATTTATTAATAAAACAAAAATATGTCAGGGAAACAGCATTCTGTTTCTCTGGTATAATTATTTTAGTTTTGTTAAGTACCATCTTCCTGATGACACCGTAGCTGACTTTTAAAAGATTAACCCTCTTTTATGGCATTAATATTAAAAATGGCAAGTCTTGAGGGTTAGAAAAAGAGGAGGGTGAGGACATTTTGGATAACATCCAGACTACACCATCTCTACACCAATTTTCCTTGACCAAGCCAGATCCATTACAATAATTAAAGACACCAGTAGAACAAGTACTTATGTACGGGTAACTATTTTTCTGACCATTATAACAAATTCTCCCTACCTTATAACAAACAAAACTGATAGGAAGCAAAATCATATGATAATGCTGATGTATATAAGGTGAATCACCCTTTCAACCAATGAGAACAATGTATAACAGCTGGCTATTAGCTTTGAGCCAAGGAAAGAAATTGGTTCCTTAAAGCAGAAAGCCAAGCATCTGACCGAAGCCAACTATTAACTATTCTGCATCCAAAAGACATTTCTACACCATGGTTGTGTATTAGAATAATTGTGGTTAAGAAACCATCTACATCCATCTGGTACTTAAGAAACCATCTACATGCATATATGTACAACCATCTACATCCATGATGTGCAAATTTTGATCTTAGTGAATTAAGTCCCTTGGTAGCGAAACATTGTGCCACATAATATATGTAACGCCTAGTCCTCTGCTAAATCTGAGAATCAAAGGGATCCTATAATTTATGTGTCTATATATATATAGAGAGAGAGAGACACATACAGTACAGTATATATATATATACTGTACTGTATGTTGCAGCTTGAGGAATAGTTTTGTGAACTTCTATAAAGTGATTTCTTGATACAAAGGACATGATACTTTGGGATAACCATGACCTGGATGACTGAGAAACTCCATACACATTTACTAAGTTGAATCTTTTGGGCAATGGTGTCATAAGACATGTTCATTTGCTGTCATGACAGCAAAGACACAGACACCATTGTGGGTTTCCTTAACCAATAAACAAGCCGAAATAAACTCAGCTTCCTTCTTCCTGGCATAAATCTGTAAGTCCTGGTCTTCACAATAGATCAGAGGGTGATTTCTAGTCTGATGCTCCATAATGGACACCTTTCAAGACGGGCTTCAGTTATTTTGATCACAGCAGAGCAAAAGAAATGCACTTCCTGATTCTCCTGATCTCATCTAGCAGTGAGTGATTCTGAGGATAACACTGATGGGAGGAGATGAGTCAAAAGTCTGAGTCATTCTGTCTTTTGGCAGCATTACTGGAACACAGGGAAAGCACAACGAGAGTGGTAGGGGGACTTTCTAAAACATTTTACACTGTGTGTATCCCTCTTTAATGCATCAGTCTAAATAATAATGAACAATAATGTTAATGTAGAAGTTTGGGTGATTCTTTTATTTATTCCTCCCTAAGTGCAAACTCTTTCCCCTTGGTGGGTTTTCGTTAAAACATGGTATTTTTTCTAGCTTTTGGAATAGTTCAGTTGGAAATAGGAATTCTGATATTTCCATTGACAAAATATATTGCAACCTTAACTTAGTCATGAAATCTTAAATGCTTTGTATTTAATGCATTTAAAAGACCCTTTAAATATTTTAAAAACAAACATAATTTTAAATTATTTTTATTTATTTTAATTGATATTGTTTACACTTACATAGTATTGTTGACCACTAGAAGACTAAAGTAATCAGCAGTATAAACACTTAATGAGTGAATATATGGGTATAATGTGTTTGTGTGTCATGCACAAGGATCATGGATGAGAGAACTATCCATAGAAGCCCAGCAGAAAATCTGGAAAACCACACTTCTTTGTCTTCTTCTCCAGTCACTATCCTAGCATTCCTTTCAGTGGCTCACCAGTTGGTCCTTTCATCTTACTTTTATTTTTTTTATTTTTTTTGGAGGTTGAGAGCCAAGTGGAGGTAAAATCTCCGCAGATGGGATAAAGCAAGGGTGTCAAACTCAAGAGCCATGGGCCGGATCTGGCCAGTGGGGTGCTTAAATGTGGCCTGCAGGGCTGCCCTGGAAACAGTGAGGGACTGGCCTGCGGTGCCTCTGCCAATGAAAATGGAGTTCCATTTTTGCTGGAAGAGGGTTGCAGGAGGCCGTTGCAACCAAAAATGGAGCTTGGGAGTCCATTTTTACTGGCAGAGCGCTTGGGCCACCACAGGTGCCCCCAACATGAGTGACACTGAGCTGCCAACATCCACCCTGGCCATGGCCCCCCAGCCCCCCAAGGTCAAACACAACCCTGATGTGGCCCTCAATGAAATAAAGTTCGACACCCCTGGGATAAAAGAAATCTAGTTATTTTCTTTGCAGGAATTTGGCCATGGACATTCTTGCAAACATGGGTGGTATGTTACCTGATATGTTACCAATCCAAGAGCAGTGGGGTCTCTTTTTTTTTAACTTTCTGAGACAGCATACAAACCTACAGTATGTTGTAATAAGCAACCTTAAAACAAACCATGGTTTCAAATTCTGGTTAAAATTCTCTGCCTGAAGTTAAGTTTGAGTGACACACTGTTCTTGTTATTCCTGGATGTGTCATGTTAGCCTTGAGGAACACAAGTGACTCAGGGACACACTTGCCAACTTTGTGAATAAGCAAAAACAGTCTTTCTGCTCAACGATGGCCTCCTTATGGAAGTTTCATAAACAGTACCAACAAACTTGAGAGCCACTGTGATATACTGATTCAGAAGCTGTTCTAGGACTGGGGAGAGTCAGCTTCTAGTCTACCCTACTAGCCTTTGGGTGGTTTCTTTCACTCAAACTCACATTAAAGGTTTATTGTGCGCAAACGTAGAAGGAGGATTGTGTCCAGTGCCCTTAATTTCTGATCCAAATCTAATAGATAAATATCCAAAGTTTATGTTTACTGCAACATAAATTCCAGTGTGGTTTGCTGTTCAAACCTCTGAGAGCCCAGGTGAAAGAACCAATCACATCATACTTTATCACTTTATCAATTGCTGTTCTTACAAATCAAATATAAGTCAATAATAACTATTATCTCAAGATTTAGGCCACATAGAAATAAAAGACATACTAAAAACCATGAAAAGTAAAATAATAATGCTACTATATCTATTGCATGCTAAAAGTCAGACAAACTATCTTTTAAAATACTTGATTGAAAAATTTAGCAAAATTCATTTTAAACAAAAATATTTTGTGATATCAAGGTAAATTAAGCCATTCTTCAGGACATGATATATAATTGCCATTTCTTTGGCAGCACAACTTTATGGTGTTTTAAAGGATGTTTTTAAACTATTTTCAGCGGAGTCCTAGGATAAACTCTATAAAGAAATCTGGTTTCTATTCAATTTGATTTCAGCTAATAAAGTTGCTGAGTTTCTTTTGGTTTCAACTGAAAATAATTAATAATTTGGAAAATAATGAATCTAGACTAGGAATGTTTTTATTTATTTATTTTTAATTTATTTTTTATCAGTGTGGAGTCCACACTGAGGCATAGCTAAAAACTACAAGGCAGCACAATAAAGGTGGAAATCCTGAAGATAAACCATAATGGTTTTATACTTGTTGAAATTCATGGACCCTTTGATATATCAAAGTTCTTGAACTGAAAATGGCCTTTTCTCTTCTACAGGGAAAAGGATGATATGGCCAAATTGCAATATGGAAATAGATGTCCTATTTAAGGACACCTATTAGGGAAATAGGGAACCACTGTGTTTGGCAGGCAGATAGGACTTGCAAGGTTTTTTTTCCCCCTCGCCAAGAGAGATTTGGAGAGATGAAATTTCAAAGGTTGCCAAAAGGTTCTGCATTTGTTCTCCCCCACTTAAAGAAAAGCAAACTAGATGCGGGTCCAAAGAGACAATTTTAGCTGGTTGCTAAAACATACAGGTGGAGGAAAGACAATGTCTCAACTACTGGATCATTCCCAATGGCCAGCTTTACCTATCCCAGGCTTCAAAGCTTCTGCTTTACATCAATTGGAGTCCATAGTGCTGTATTTAACAACTAAAAATCCCAAACTAATTGTGACTACTTAAAGAGCCTCTTTCTGCAATCTCATGGTTCTATGCCTTCCAACCCTTTGACATTTGACCCAATATCACTGATGGTTTTACTTGAAGCGTGCTCCAGAGTCCAAATCAGAATCTGGAGCTCCAAGGTGATGAAGTTTCAATGGATTAAGAAAGGAAGAATCAGCTGAATTGTTACTGCATGGAAAAAGATAAGAGCAGATGAACTAATTTAACATCAAAGGTCAAGAATGGAATGGAGGACATTATCCCATGTTCATAATGGAAAATACCAGTGGCTCTTTCTTCAGTTTGAAATGACAAAGCCCCTTTATTGTTACCTTGATTCTCAATAATTTTCTAATAAAGTAATGTGCAAAAGAAAGATGGCCACAATATTCCAGAGAATACATGATTGTTCAAGATAATTCTTTCAGCTAGCTAATTACTAGAGTTTATATGCTCAAATATAGTGAAATTCAGCACTCAAGTTGGATCTAACCTAGAACAACAAACCCAAGATGATGTGGTCTGAGAAGTGCTGGATTGAATTTAAGCAGCTATGCTACAAAACAGAATATAGTCCAAAGTAGTCCTTAAGTACTGTTGCTTTTGAGAGATGCCTTCGGATAATGCAACCCTTGATTAATCAACTTAATACAAACAAGCCCTAATCAGGTGGCTTTTCTGAATAAAAAAAACAATTGGAGAGGGATTTGTATTGGTCTATGTCAGGAAAGAAAATTGGCTGGGTAACTTTTGCTCACTTTGATTACTTAGGGAGGGCCAGAGGCCTTCAAAGGTCCTGGTGGCAGCTTCTAGGTTTGGGACCATTGTTGCTGCTCTACTTTCGAAGGTTGAACCTTCTTGACATTTTGCTTCTTTTTACCATTTCTTTTTTTCTTTAAGTCCTTAAACTATTTTTCCCACTACTTTTCTCCCAGCTCTCATTTCTAGTCTCCTAACAACCAATTATAGCAGCTGAGATCCAATGATAAGGGGTTTTGCTTTTTTTACTGCTGTGCTTTTCTGTCTTTTCAAGGCACTAGGTCATTTCCACCAGCACTGGACATTTTTCTTCTCTGAGGGAGTCCTTAAATTGGTCAGGTGGAAGGAACGGCATAGACAACTCTATTTTTTCCTCTCGGATACATAGATAAATGTATCATAGATACATAAATCCAGTAATTGAGGAATATTGCCTACCTCTTTTTTTCCCTGGCGCTTTCAAGTCACTGTTAAACTCTTGGAGGTTGCCTGATAAATCCGTGCAGTTTTCTTAGCAAGATTTTCAGAAGTGGTCTCTTTTCTAGGGCTGAGAGTGGCTCACTGATACAAAGTCACACAGCTGGATTTGTGTCTAGAGGGGATTAAAACTGGTGGTATTCCACTTTCTAGCTTAAGTCCTAATCACTATATCAGATTGCCTCTCCTATCTTGCTTGTGTAAGGTTTTTGTGTGAGCGTTCTATTAGTGGTGTACTAAGTATCAAGACTTCACATAATTGTGCATCTCACAAATTTTCTTCAGAAACAAGCTGATCTCACACCAGCACTGATCATCTGGTTCCCTTGTAAAATTGGATGGTGATGTGGGGGGGGGGGGATACTATGAGCCATCAAATATTACTCCCCTTAAAGGAAAGAAAAAAGTAAGTAATTGCTAATTACTTATTGGCCCCAGATGAAATAAAACAGTTTGGCTGCAATTAAGAATACAATTCTGGAACAATAATAGGTCTACCTGCCATATCCAGGTACAAATAAATACTTATAAAAAGTGAAATTGAAACTCGGTTAACATAAAATAACCAGGGTAACTGATTTTATGAGAATATAGTAATGTTTCTTCCAAGCTTGTCCTATTAAAGTTTATTCAATCATATATCTGATACGTTGGACATCATGTAAAGTGACTAAAACTGAGTTTAGAACATTTATACAAAACCATCTTTTAATTTTTATGAAGATTATGTACAGAGCAAAAGTGACCATCTAGCATTAGTATAAGTCTGTAAATATAAAATCTGCTGTGCCATGTTTTTAAACATGAATCCTGAGAAAGAGTGGAACATATTTATAACATTGACTAAAAGAATGAAACCCTGTAATTATTAAAATAGTTAAATAGCGTGTATGTTCTATTACAGAACAATGAGAAAAAAAGGCAACAGGGGTATATTTAGGAAATTAGCCTGAACAATCATTGGAAACCTGTACATTTTTAGAAAAATAAAATAGCAGGCTATTTACCACAGTAAAAACAAAGGCATCAAACAGATGCAGAAGAAATTCAATTTTAACCATAAGGACCTGGCAATTCTGGCTGCAGAATTGGTTAAATCAATCCAATAACTTCATTAATCAAACTCTTGCAAATTAAATCTATGGGAACTGCTTATTGACAGGCACAGTAATTTTAAGGTTCGCATTAAAAACAAAAGACCAATTCTAAAACATTATAGGCCTTTGTCTCAAGAGCTTCTGTAAAACAATGTCCTTGTAACTTGGGTATTTCAGATTGATTTTTCTCCAAACTGTTAATTCCCCTTTGATAATAAAAAGTTACTTTTAGGAAGGCAGCAAAACAAGATACTTGAAGACCAAGCTGCACATAAAATCTTCTCATCATGGAATGTGGTACTGTGTTCAGTAAGTCTATGAAGTTTGTTTTTTAATTTCCATGTGGCAAAAGTGCATAGAAGTGTGATAATGCTGAAGAAATAAGTGTCCTTTCACATTATTCAGTTTACTCTTTTTCATACTTCTGTCAGGTCTGTCAGTTTACAGCCAGCATTATGGGTAAAAGTATATTCTTGGAGCACTCTAGAACACTGTTATGAAGTCTTTTAAAATGTTTTTTCTTGTTCTTAATGTCGTTCATCTTCTTCATCTGCTTCCTCAATGACCTGAATCTCATCTGTTTGACATAAGGAGGTATTTTCTGGATGTTCATTTTCTTCTGATTTATTTAGTTCCTCTTCTTCAATTATTTTCTTCCACATTTTATGGTTTTCATTCAAATGGTATATTAGTTGACTAAACATTTGCTGTCCGTTTTTTCTTCTTCGTAATTCTGCAAAAGAAAACAACTTTTCCAAACTCACTTCAAATAAATAACACATTTTTAGAAAATAAACCATGTGTACAATTTATGTCCTGTTTAAAGAAAAGGGTGGGGAGAGGAGAAAAAAAAGGGCTATTATCATTTGGAAGTTACAGAAGAAAATATTAAGAAATAAACACGCTTCCTTGATAATGTATAATGGTAATATTCTATTGCAATATCTTCTTTTATGGAAGTACAGGTAATCCTCGACAACAGATCACTTACTGACTGTTCAAGTTTACAATGGCACTGTAAAAAGTGATTAATGACCATTTTTCACACTTACAACCCTTGCAACATCTCCATGGTCACATGATCAAAATTCAGTTGCTTGGCAACTGATTCATATTTATGATGGTTGCAGTTTCCTGGGATCATGTGATCATATTTTTCTATCCTTTGGACAAGCAAAGTCAATGGAGAAGCCAGCTTCACTTAACAACCGTGTCACTAACTTAACAACAGCAGTGATTCACTTAATAATCAAGGCAAGAAAAGCTGTAAAATGTCTCACTTAGCAACTGAAAATATGGGTTTAATTGTCTTCATAAGTCGAGGACTACCTGTAACTGAAATCAAATTGTTCAAAAAAGCATTTAGTCTTACTTGTTCCTAAATCTTCCAATTCTTCTTCACTATCCTCTTCCGCATCACAATCATCAGAGCTTTCCCTCTCATCTTTTTTAATCCACCGGCCTGGAAGCAAGCTGGCTGCATCGTAAGAATTGCAAAGAGGACCAACAATGTTGGTAATAAAAGATTCTTGTAATTTGGCAAGTTGAGGAGAATGTCGGTTCATAAAAGGGCTAATAGGCAGCCCCAGGTTTGCTTCTTCATCTCCCTGGAAATTTACACATACAAAACACTTAGAACAGATTGGACAGGAAAGGAGAAGAAAAAGGGGGATTTCTTCCCATAATCTTACCTAGTGTTACAAAGAGCAAAAATAACTAGATCTTTGCTTTTAAAATTGCATTACATTTTGACGCTTTCTAAACATATGAAATAGGATATAAAAGATGGACAACTTCTATGTTCAATGTATCTTCACACAAATAACGGTCTAATAGAGGAATAGGCAGCCTGCAGGCTTTGTATTACTTACATTCCAGCTTTTGCCATGCTTTTAGATCTCTCTGTAAAAGAATACACTTAAATATTTTAAGATTCGATTTTATGCATATAGTCATTCTTGTCCAAGATTATTTGCATTATTTTCTCATATATGTTCTGCTTACACAAGTTTACCTGTTCATAAAATTCATTAATAATTCCCTCTGTCCATTTCAGGTGCAGATCTCTAACTTTGGCTGGACCATTGATATCTGCAAGTTTGATGCATATCTGACATATTAACAGCCGATCGCTCTCATTGCTCCATTCAATACCTTGTCCATTCATGTTTACCTATTTAGAAGGGAGATAAAGGCATAAATTAAACATTTCCCTCAATCCTTCATAGCTTTCATATATAAATTTAAAACATTTCTTGAGTTTCTTATATAAAGCAGTTTAATTGGTTCATATATTCTGCAGTATTTGAACTAATTCCTAGATATATGGCTTACTTCCCAGGAAGGAGGCAGGGGTTCACACTTATTTGTGATTTAAGATCACTGAATGCAGTAAATTGAACTAATTCCTGTCTGTCTGTCCATCTATCTGTGTAAAGTACAGTATTTTTAAAGAATTTTGCTGTTGACATATACCTCCTTGTTCCTGTCTAGCATTTGCACTAAGTACTTGCAGAAAAAAACCACTGGATTCAGCAAATAATTAAAAACACACAATGTACTGAAATTTATTTATGTTCAGTTACATTAAGTTATGTTCATGTATATATATATTTGTATAAGACAATAATACCTGGACCACATTAGCCAACCTGATAGCCACTCTTCAAGGAATCTTATGGAACACTCATAAATCTTCATTGATTCCCTGAATAACAGTTAAGAAAGGGCCTGCTTGACCTCAAGAAACTAAAGAATGCTACCTCCTTCCCGGCATAAGAATACTCAATATAATTACTTGTCCTGCATAAATTGGTCAGGTGGATTCTACCTGGAGGAGAGAGCCTCCCAAAAAACTGAACTATTAAGGATATGTTAAGTAATGTCTCGTATATTGAAATGGGCCCAGAACCCAAAGCAACAATAGAGCCTGCACAGTACTGGCTATCACTCTGAGGTACTGGTTTCAATCAGTCTGGAAGTAAGGGATTATGTTTAATTCATGCTGTAACCTTCAAGTAATGTTCAAGAATAGTCCCACGTAAAGCAAATTACAGTAGTCTAACCGGGAGATGAAATGTCATGATTCACTATAGACAGCATCTCCTGATCTAGAAAAGGTTGTAATTGGTACATTAGCTGGAACAGGCTAGTGTGTCTTCTGGCCACAACCTATTCCTGCTGCTCAACTAGAAGCTACAAGTCTAGGAAAACCTGATGGAATGCCACCTTGTCGAGAGCTAAAGATGGAACTAACCTATTAGCAGAGGTATTTTGTATTAGCATACAAAAACAGCACTTTCATCTTGCTACAATTTATTGTGAATCTGTTCCTTCCCATCTAATCCTTCCTATCTCTAGGCACTGGATCAAGACTTCCATCTCATGATGAAACGAATAAACTGAACACTTTACAATGTACGGTACACATATACATAATTTCCAACTTCTACTCAGCACAATTATGAAATCCACCATTTAAAAACAAATCCTTGGTTACAAACAAAGATGCCCTGATTCATCATATACTTTTAACAATAGGATTTAGATTAGATTTCTCATACTGCAAAACTCACCCAGGGAATTAAAATAATCATAAATTAAACACACATGAATTAGCACCATGAAAAATCTACTACAAAACAGATCCTGCTAATAGTTCTCAGCTAAAATCCCTCAAAGGTATCACAATAAGAAATTGATCTCAGTGTTTTCCTTAATATCACTCAGGTGACCCTATTACAGAACTCACTGATATCATGCATATCATGCATAGATCAAGAATCTATATACCGTATCTGCACATCTTCCAGTGTGACATATAGTATTTGCTTACCACATTTTAAGTAGAATAAAGTAGCCAGAATAAAGTAGCCAGTAGTTACTATCTATCTATCTATCTATCTATCTATCTATCTATCTATCTATCTATCTATCTATCTATCTATCTATCTATCTATCTAATTGGATGTGTGAATGTGTGTGTGTGTGGGTATGTTCCAGCATAACTCTGGAATGGCTCGACCAATTTTAAGCAAACTTGATACACAGATGACTTACCCTCTGGGAACAAACACTGTGGGGGCAAGACACTCCTAACACCCCTTGGGAATGTGCCTGCCTTAAAAATAGTGCAGATGCCATGGTGACGGCTTCTCCACAAGGGGGCTCCGTCTGACTTGCGACGCTGCGCGAGAGAGCTACTACATCTGGAGTGCCCGACTGAATAATAAGAGACATAGAGCTACTACAACATTTGGATAAATAAATACCCGGGCAATGCCGGATTATCGGCTAGTTGTATATAAAATAATAAAAGAACAAACCAGCTCTCAGTCAGGGCAATATATTAAACAGTCTAGAATTTGAATTATTCCAAAATGAACGGAGATTATAACTGCTATGCCACGTAGCTTACAAATAATTAAAGTGCCAATTCCTGTGAAGAGAATCTGTCTGAGCAAGAATTTGTCAAGAGGTTCAACATCTTTCTGATGATTAATTGAATTGAGGCCAACTGTTCTTTCCAGAATAAAAATCTTAATCAAATCCCCAGTGCATAAATATCTGTCACACCAAACAACTATTTGATGAATGGGTATTATTAAGATTTCATTATCATTATCTGTAACTTCAGAATTTCATTCCCCCTGATATCACTGCTGATCCTGTCTCTAGATTATAAGTCTTATTAAATTTATTAGGTTAGATTAGAAAAGCAAAATCACAATAATCCTGTGTTTTCCCTTTTCTATTGCTTATCCTTGTTCTTTGTTTCTGAGAGATGAACAAATTTGTAATCCACTACATTTATTTATTTATTTATTTATTTGGATTTTAAATCAGACTCCTGCCCAACACACGGAGGAGGATGGGTCTTTTTAGCTGTATCATATCTTGGAACTCT
>JANHGC010005088.1:62767-77482 GCA_027560395.1 Boaedon fuliginosus | reverse complement strand
CCCCTTGGATGATTGTGTGACTGTATTAGATTTGTTTTTACTGTATACTATTGTATTTTATTGTTGTTAGCCGCCTCAAGTTCCCCTTGACCGGGGAAATGAGGCTGGATATAAATCTAAACAAACAAACAAACAAACAAACACCACACTGGGAATCAATATTAAACAGTTCCTTGCGTTGAATGGCTTTCTTTGACAAACATTTATGTGCAGCGTCAAGAACTAAATAAGCCCATCCACCGTCTATCCAAACTTTGCACACACACACACACACACACACACACACACAGGACAAGTGTACTGCACACAGAAAATTTCTGATTCCTGTGACAAATGCCTGCACATATACCATGGTCTAGTGAAAGTCACCACCAACCATGGTGATACTAGTGGGGGTGCTGATGCATTCTTCTGGTCAGTTTAAAGTGCCATAATTGGGGTAAAATTCAACAGCCTGCATCTTGATTCCTATTGTACAAAGGACGTTTCTCTCCCCACCCTTCCCCTTCATGCTTCCCAAAACTGCTCTGAAGGGTCACAATGTTTTGCAAGTAGAGTCCGAGGACATTATGGGTTTCTATCAGTGGGAAGGACTTAACTAGTTTTTTTTTTTTTTTAAAGGCCTCCTTTGAGTCAGGCTTAAATTCTGGTAACTTTACAGACACAAAAACGGTATCTTCTTCCAAGTTATTTTTCCATGTCCCACTCTAGCCTACAATCCTGGGAATTCCCACAGATGTCCCACCCAATTATTAAATAGCCCAGGCGCTACTTAGCTGCTGAGCACAGACTCAACTGGACAGGTGCCACCACCTGAGTTAAACCAGGTAAAGGGAAGTCATCTTTTATGGCCGAGCACCAATTTGTATTTGAATGCTGGTAAGGTATCATTAAGTGTTATCAATTTCCCACTCAAATATTGGTTTGTTAAAACAAACAAATCTGTTTCTATGTATTTTTATAACTATTAAGCTAATCTCACTCTGCTTTGATCACGTTCCCCAAAAAATAAAAATAAAAAGCTGTTTCACACACATTGTCCTTTCAACCCTGGATGCTTCCTGCCAAAATTCAGAGCATACCGGTAAATAACTTTTCCTGTTCTCTCCTCCAGGGTCAAAGGTGAAAAGAAACAAAGAATAAATCCCTCCTACAAACAGTATTGTTTTGGGGAAAAAGGAGTGTATCATTTCAGCATCCTAAAAACTTCCCCTTATATTGTTCTGTTACAAATATAGAATTAGGGGAGAGAACTTTACATTCTTTCTTATTGTTCAGAAGGAGGTGCTTGTTTGATTCATGTCTTTTTCTCTATGTTTTGCCCATAAAATGTTCCTTCTCTTTTTGTCTGTTTTTATCAATTCAGTATAAACAAGCAAAAGGCAAAAGATCAACAACCAACCTCTGTTTCTATATGACTGCTGCGAAGTTAAAATGGACAAAGATCAATGCCAAATACTGTAGAGGACAGCATTTAGGCTTCAGAAAGTTAGGATCAGGTCCCAACCCTGTCTAAGTCACCTTCAAAAGGGTGTCCCTTACTTGAGGAAGAGAAGGACTCCATGGAGGATTGGTAATAGCCAACATCTCTCAAATGAATATGTCATGACAATAGACTAATATCCATTTGAAGCAATATTATTTCACCTTTCTAATTTTCTATATAAGGCATATAACTTTATAACATTTTACTGCGTAAGAAAAGAATACACCCAATACAGCTCCCTTTTTGTCACTTGTGAGATGTGAAAAATAAAAAAAGCAATTCAACTTCCAAAAGAAATACAGGGGGTATTTTTAGTGGGTAGAGGGGAGGAGGGGTGCCTTCAAATCAATGTTGATTCCTGGTGATTGTCTGGTTCCTACAGTCTTTTTGGCAAGATTTCAGAAGTTGTTTGCCACTGACTGTTTTCCAGGGTTGAGAAAGAGTGACTCAGGGTCACCCAACTGGCTTCATGTATAAGGCAGGACTAGAATACACTGTCTCCCAATTTCAAGCCTAATGCCTTAACCACTGGATCCAACTGGCTCACAAAGAAACGCTTTACACAATGCACATATAAATAGTTTGTCACTTGGATTCCTTGGACCAGTTTATTTTCATAAACTCTACACTGTAGCTGATTCTGATAAATATCATTTAACATGGCAGACCTCTTAACAATTTTTTAAAAATTGAAATGCATGAAATGCCTGGCACATCAGAGATCTACTGCTGGGTGAACATAACCACACAGCTCATTAACAAAACAAGGCACAAAGTGCCTTAAAGGGCAACTGAGTGGCTCAATGAGCAATTATATCTCACGTCAGTTCCAAATTAGAATCTATCAACATCACAAGAGTATGAAATACCAGCTCCATTTCTGCTTCCCATTCTTCCAATTTTTATTTCATGGAAAATATTTATGCCATTTATTCAAAACAATGAAAGTCAGAAAGACAATCATGAGGTATGCCAGGGGAAGGGAAAAAACAGATTCAGCTTACTCTGGTGGGAAAGAGAGAGAGAGAGAGAGAGAGAGAGAGAGAGAGAGAGAGAGAGAGAGAGAGAGAGAGAGAGAGAGATTGTCTGCTAGCTGTCGAGTTTACAAAAGATACCATCTTCTGGGATGGTGCACTCTGCCAGCAGCTGGAAGGCCCCAAGGGAAATGGTGGTAGAGAATCCAGGCAAGCTTCATCCATCCATCATATTGCTCATTTCCACATCTCCAAGGCATAAATGCAACATTAGAATGCAAAGGAAGGGATACAGTTTTAGAGGTGGGGGTGGGGGTGGGGGAAAGCAGGCAATATAAACATTCTTCCTTGAGTAGTTGATAATTTAGATAAAGGATGATGTCATATCAATATAATATTGTGGCGTCTTTTTGGTTTAGCACTATACAAACCCCATATAGAGAGGGATTTTTATTGACTTTTATTAGCTTCAGAAGCTCCCAAAATCAAACTAACAGCCTTGTTACATTCTTGTAACACTCATTCAACGCATTTGTCTCCCAATGTTAACCAACCTTGACTTCACCCAAACTAGCCACTCTAGATTTCTGTCAGTTATTCTTGGCACATACATGTCCTACCTGTCTCCTGACCACAAACAATAATATTGTCCTCTGCTTATCCTGTGTGAGCAACAATGTTTTTGTTTTGATCAAGGAGAGCTCTTCTCTGATTAATGACATCTTAATCAAACCTCTAAAGATACATTATGCTCATTTTTTAATTCTCTGGAAAATAGGGGACCTGGGGGATGAGGGTTTGCAAAAAACCCAGATTGTGTCATAAGATGAAAGAAAGCAAGACAGAGTTTGTGACTTTACAGTTCCATACTACTCTAGCACTAGAAATAATAGCAAAAAAAAAGCAGCTGGTCTTTAATCTACTAACTAATTCTATATTTGATCTAAAGAAACTCTACTCCTCACATTGTTTTCCTGCCTCACTGTCACCTACATTTTTCAAGTCTCCACTTTTTAAAGACTCTGGTTCTCCTTAAAGGGCCTCTTTCCAAAGGTTAGTAAAAAAAAATAAAGTCTGGAAGTTTTATCACATTCTTAAGAGAAAAGTGGTAGATCTATATCTATAAAAGAAAGATGTGGCATGTGGGTGGGTGTGTTTGTTTGTGTTTATGTCCTCAATAGGCTCTTCCATGCCACCACCAGTCTGGCCCAAATTTGGCACACGCATACCTTAACCTCCAGCGACAAACACTGGCTGGGTCACGAAAGGTTATTGGCTTCTTTCCTCCCAAATTTTGGGGCCAAAGTGGATGCCCCACTCACACTTTTACTGCTCTACTGAGGCCTGAAGATCTCCAGCTCAGCTGTACTGAGGCCTGAAGCCTTCCAGCCAATAGGAGCAACGTATGCAAATCAGCCCCAGAATGCTCACCAGTCCTCTCCCCTCCCCCAGGCATTTAAATGCCAACTGCAACATTGAGCCCAACATTTCCATGGCTAAGGGAGGAGTTGTTAAGTTTTGCCCCTGTTTTACGACCTTCCTTGCCATGGTCGTAAAGTGAATCACTGCTGTTGTTAAGTTAGTTACCACAAAGTCCTCGCCGTACAAGCCCAATTAAGCCCAACATTTCTGTGGCTCTAGCAAACATTCAGTGGATTTTGAATTCCTTTGATGACCCTTTGTCCCCATGGTCGTTAAGTGAGTCAGTGTCATCGTTAAGTTAGGGACACGGTTGTGAAGTGAATCTGCCTTCCCCCCTTGACTTCACTGGTCAGAAGGTCACAAAAGTGGATCACGGGACATGGCACCCATCATAAATATGAGTCAGATCAATTTCGATGTCGTGGCCATATGGATGCTGCAACAGAGCTGCTGTACAGGCAGTCCTGCACTTACGACCACCGTTGAGCCCAACATTTCCGTGGCTAAGTGAGAAGTTGCTAAGTTTTGCCTCCGTTTTACACACTCACTTTCTCCTGATGGGGTTGCCAAATCCTTATGCAAAGTGGGAGAAGGATCTGTTTCTGGATGACTTCCTTGGCTATGGAGAAAAATCTTCCATGGGATCTCTCTTCCTCATTCGTGCACCTAGGGATTGTGTTTGTGATCTAATGTGTTTGTACCACCCACAGGTGTGAGCTTCCCGTTTGTCTTGGCTCCAGTTCAGGGTTAGCTTTTTGCGTTTCTTTTTCCTGACTGTCCGGTTTTCCTTCCTAGGGTCTGATCTCAGCAGAGCAGTACTACCAAAGCTGCCAGGAGCTCTTGGGCGAGAACTTCAAGAAGATCTTCAACGAGCTCTTGGTCCTCCTGCCAGACACAGCCAAGCAGCAGGAGCTGCTCTCTGCTTACCACGACCTGAAGGCCAAGGCTCCCCCTGGCTCCTCCCCCGCCCCCTTGAGCAGGTCCAAGAAGAACCGGAAGGGGGCTTGGCAGGCAGAGCTGGCTTCTGACCTCGACTGCAGCGTCTGCCCCACCTGCCAGCAGGTGCTGACCCAGCAGGACCTCCTTTCTCACCAAGCCCTGCACCTGGAGGAGGACGAGTTCCCTTCCTTGCAGGCCATTAGCCGAATCATCAGCTAGCTATTCCAGGTGACCAATAAAGTTAGTCTCCCTCTGAACAGTGGCTCTTCTCAGGCAGGTTCTCTACCCAGGGGAGAGGAGCCAGCTGTGGGCGTGGGCAAAGGGCCTCGGGACCTGCTGAAGAAAAGCAGGGGGAATTAAATGGTGACAGACCAACGGAAGCGGTAGCTGTGATCAAAACCTGGGGGCAGCCTCCTTCCCTGCGGAATAGGATGGAGCAGCAGGGGGACAGACACTTGGTTCACTGCGGCGGATAAGCATTTACCTCCTGGCTGGCCACAGCGAGGATGCTGGGCGGAGGGCAGCTGCCTTCCGAAGAGGGGAAGGTTGGGCTGGGCTGCCGAGAAATAATGGAGAGCGGCTCACAGAAGGATTCCAGAAGACGGGAGAGAGTTGAGAATAGTGGCAGGTTTGGGCAAAGAATGCGGGGTGGCCTTTTATCCTTCTTTCCCTCGTTCTTAACAGTTTTGCGGAGAGGACTTTGCCGCTTGTCCCAGCAGGGAAGGGTCCCCAGGGAGAAGAGCTGCCCAAGAACTCAGAACCTGTTTCTCTCAAGTTGTTTCTAAAGGAAACCTTGGCTCTTTCCTTTGGTTCTGCTAAACTTGCATGCGGGGAAAAGGTACCATCACTTTCTTTACATCTCACCGTAAGTGTGGATTTCTGTCCAGTGATGTGAGTTCAGTTATTTCCATGGTCTTGAGTGGTTGTGGCTCATTCAATGCTGCTTAGCAGTGACCACTTCCTGATGCCTCGGTGCCATCCTGGCATGTTCTTGAAAAGGGCTGCTTGCCTGGATCTCAGCCCCAGTGACGTCAGACGCCCAGGGTGTTGCCAGCTGCTGCCCACGAGTTCGGTCCTGCTCCTCCTTATCCAGATCATCTCCAGCAGGAGAGTCCAGTTGCTTCCACACAGAAGGGTTCTTGAGATGGTAAAGTTGGTCAGAGGCACCCCTAGCTTTTTACAGTAGCATTCAAGGGTAGACATTATAAATATGATATACAATTTTCTGTGTGTTTTCTCTCTCCCTCCCTCCCCCTCTCTCTTGCTTTCTTACACACACACACAGCCACATACAAGTATTCAAGATCTAGCACAGGCCCCTTGAAGTTTTATTTTGTGTACATGTGTATACAAATGGATTGTGCTACTTCCACTGCCTCTATTTAAAGGGGAAGGCCACAGAAACCATTTGATGTTTTGCAAAACAAAACTGAGTACAATCTACAGATCTGCCACATTCACTTTTGTGGGCTGGCTTTAATTGCTGAGGATTTAGTATTGCAGTTCCCTCAATTTTTAAGACCAAAAACGGGCTGTTTTTCAGAGTCATAATTTGCAGAGCCCTTTGCTGTATCAAGTTGGCCGTTGAGTTCCAAAACTGGGCTCTTTTGAAGTTAACTGGAATTGTTCATTCTTTTATGTTGCAATGCTTGTAAGAAGGCCTGTAGCCTCAATCTCAGATAAGGTTTATTTTTTATTAGACAATATACAGTTTACAGTTTCTGGGTCTTAAAATTTGTGCTATTCAGCCAACTTTTTTCAGTTATTTCAATATTTTTCAGTGCAAGGCTCTTTCCAACTTCAGCCAAGACATGGGGGTTCAAATCAGTTGAAGGAAGTCCTCTCACCCTTAACATAGTCATGGTTCTTAACATATTCATGGATCTTCTTTGCCCCCCCCCCCATTGGAGCTGTCCCTACTGGTGGGGACACCCCTTTTTCTCACTTCCTGAATGCCCTGCATGAGGCATTGTCTGGGCTGCCCAAACCAACGACCCTTGAGGATTCTGCTTCTTTGGGCCTCCCTTGAAAGCAGTGGCTCACGTTGCAGGGTTTTACCGTTGAGCATCAATGGAAGACGAAGAAGCTGCTGCTCCTTACTGTGCCCCCCCCCCCCAATTCAGCGTGACTAGGGCTCCTTTTGAAGCAAGACCCATCTGGTCCAAGGCTGGGGTGGGAGAGCTGCTCCCGCCCAGTTGCCTGGCATCCCGGGAGGCTTTTGCCACGTGTGACTTAAAAGAAGCCCTGTTGGCCTGAGAGTCTGCCGTCAATAAGCCTGCACCAGCCGTTTGGATCCCTCGGTGGCCTCCCTTCCCCAGGAACATTTTGACAAGTTTCAGGCTCTTCCTTTTAAGCTCTTTATTGGAAAATAAGTTGTAATCGCAACACCAACAGTTAAATTAGCACAATCACAGACTAAATCTGTTGTTCAAAATGTATAGCTATAATTATATACATAAAAATGTAAACATTAAAAAAAAATTCACGTGGTCCACTTTTCTGTCCCAGTGCATGTTGGGCTACTTCTGGTGGCAACTTTTTTCCTGCTGTTGGTGATGAATGAAAAGGCCTCTCTGATCTTCCAATGAACCTTGGCCAGAAGAACGGAGAAGCCACAATGCCAGACTTTTCTTACACAGGGATCGCTTTCCTCCAACCAGGCCTCTGCTAGTTGTGTTGGATTGCCAGATCGGTGTTTTGGCAGGCCACAATGGTTGCCGGGTTAAGGGGAACCGGAACCGAATGCAGGCAGGAGCCCTGTCTGGGGAAGTTGGCCTGCGCTGCGTCAGACGATGGACTTCTCGGACAAAACAAGGCTGGGTTTTAGGTCAAAGTCAGCGTGCCAGGAAAAGGGAGGCCTTTGGCAGCTGGGATGGATCTGAGTGGAGAATTAGTCGGTTTCTGCTTCTGCAGCATTAACAACGAAACCCTTTCCCAGATCATCCTTGAAATGCCAACTTGCCCTTTGCTGGGACATAAAAGGCCCCGGTGGGCGGGTGAGGATGCTGCTCGGGAGACGCCGCCCCAAAGGGCTCAGATTCAAGTTACGTTGGGTGTGGGGCTCCCCGGTCCCTGCCTGGAAACCCACAGGAAATCCCCCCCCCCGGCCGATGCAGGCCCTCCATCCCTGCAGTGCTCTCTGGGACGGTTGCCGGTTGAGGGAGCTGGGAAAAAGCAGCCAGAGGAAGGAAGGGCAGCGGCCGAGGTCCTGGCCACAGGCTGAGGCTTCGGACCCGTCCCTGGATTGCATTCGGGGTCTCTGGGTTCCTGCAGAAGGAAAGCGACAGGAGGGGGTGGCTGCTGTTTTGGCAGCATGGGATTTTGTCTTGAATTCAAAGACCTTTTTGTCTTGTGGAAAGAAGTAGGAAATGCATTCACCAAAGGAAGCGATAGGCAGGACTGCCGCGTGTATCCGTGGGGTGACCGAACAGGGAGCGAAGGAAATGCTTGAGGGGGAGCTGCGCTTACGGCTCTGCCGCTGGGGCCGAGTGCTGCACCGTGGAGGGTTTGGGCCTGGAGAAGAGGGCCAGCCTTTGGCGGTGGTGGGCAAGGGCTGGGCCACGTGACGGGTGTGAACCCCCCTGCCTGACGACTGGGCACGGCTGTCCTTTAGCACATTATTGGGGAAAGTGATAACAGCTCCACAAAAAAGAGTTTTAGACCTGGGACAATCCTACCGTATCTGGTTATATTTGGGGGGGGGGTAGGGAGTTGTTCAAGATAAAGCCCCCAGCAAGAAAAAACTGCCACTTTCACCACGCTAAGGAAAGAATTGCCACAGAAAGCAACACGGCTGCTCTGGCCCACCTGCTGCAGGCTTGTGCCGAGGAGTTGCGCCTGCGTGCCGTCAGCTGCTTGGCCCGTGTCGGGCGTGGGGAGGGCGATCCGGAGCTCCCGCACTTCCAGCCCTCAAGCACCGCTGCTGGCGCAGTGCCAGCCCAGCCGCCATCTTGGGGGGACCTCGCTCCATGCCCCCGAGCCAGAATCGGGCTGGGGTGGGTGCGGCGGAGCTTCCGGCTTGAGCCAAGGCCACTGTTTTGGGTCAGGCTGGCTCCTCTGCCACACACAACACCGTCCGTTCTGTTTTCAGAGCCAGCCTGACTTGTGAATGCTGCATGGCGCATTGACACAGCTTTGCCCAAGCCTACCGAACCGGTTCCCGCCTCTCCCCTTAAGCTCGGGAGGCTGAAAGGAAGGAAAGGCATGCGCAGGCAGCACGTGCATACATTCAGAACGGTAATCTATAGCACATGAACAGTGACCAAGACGTTTCTACCACTCGGACAGAACACAAATCTCCCCTGGTTGTTGTTTTTTTCCCTTGCAGTTAGCACAAGGATAGTCTGAAAGGGCTTCTTTATAGTTAGGAAAAAAAGTACACTACTGAACAGACATTTATTTCACATGTACAATCAAGAGAAACATTTAAATATTTGATAATTCTGCTTCCAAGTCTGCATGGTTTCTTCCTAAAATGCTGAATCACAAGTTTTGTGGGCTACTAATGTTGCAGTGTTCTCTCTAAGGAAAATACTGTATTGCTTCAATTCTACCCTGTTTTAAAAACACCTTCAATCTTGCACTGCTTTTGAACTGCCAAGGCTGACTTGATCACCTTACAGAAGCAAATCTGGTGTGTTTTAAGGCTGAAATAGGACCACGGCCATTTTAACAGTCTGAAATTTAGTGTATTGGTTATTTACGATTTCTGTTTGATTTCTGTCTTTCCTGCTCCAAGATATCTGAGGCAGCTAAAATATATCTATTCCCACTTTGGTTTTTTGCACTTGGAAAAATCTTAATATATTTAGATCCTTTTCCTATAAAAAACTGTTTCCATTCTCTTTTGTTTTATATCAACTCCAAACCCAAAACCCATGTTTTGTTGCCTTCAGTATTTCTGGTCCTTTATGGGGGAATTATATTTTGAATATTCTTGCTTTTGAAACTTAAGGTTCTCACTGTCCCTATGAAAGTGTTACTTGAGTTGCAAAGGAAAGGGGGAATTTTCTCAATGTTATAATGCTTATGCCAACACGGACCCTTGTTTCAGAGGAAAGCGTAGGGAGCCTCAACATGAGACGTGGCTATTTTAAAGGGGTGGCAGGAATAACATTTTGGCCTCATTCGTATTGAAAAAGAGCATGTCAAATGTCAGTAATCTTTACCAATATCTGGGGGCCACCCACTGTCTGGAACCATGTCTCCACTTTTGTCTTTGGCTGTCCTCCCAACTTCCCTTTCTGATTTCTCAACAAGAATGGTGGTTCTTCAAAGAAGAGGAGATCCTGGGAGCCACCAAATCTTGAGATGGCACCTAAGTTGGCCAAATGCTGCATGCTGTTGAAGGACTTTTATTGGTTTGCTTCCTGTCTGGAACGAGGTTTAACTTTTTAAGTGCACAATTTAAACAACGATGTGTCCTAGAATACCAGAAACACGTGTGCAGTATATATACACATTTATTGTCCCAAGTATAGCACTTATATACACCCAACTCTACATCAGAGAAGAGAACAGAGCTATTCTTTCTGGTATTCTAATTTGGCACATTCCTTTTTAACTTTTCTAAGTTCTTTCTAGGAGGAAAGAAAATTGAAAAGGAGGGAAAGAGAAGACGGAGACTTCTAGGGGTGCCTGGGAGAATTATTTTTTGGATTACCTTGGAAGTACGTGAAGTACCAGCTGGCCAGGAGAGATAGGCACTCTATCTGGCTGGTCCCTTGGGTATTCATGACACCTACAAACAAGGAACAGGGCTTGGATCACGCAGTGGTGGCTGCCATTTTGTTTTTGGGGGCGCCCACATTCCCCTAGCGCCCCTGTGGCCTGCCAGGCTTTTTCTGCCCTTGCAGCCAAGTGTCACATGAGTAAATGCCACTGTAGGCAGGGAAATGGGGGTTACAGCTTTTCTAGAGTTTCCTGCTTAGAGGGAACACTGTTGCCCTTTTCTTTCTTTTTAATACAAAAATATCCTTGGACAGATAAGACAAGACCACTGTACAGGATTCACTGCACCATTAGCTAAGAGTAAGTTTAACCCAGCACATAACTCGCCACATGTATAAAAAAAAAGGAAAAGGAAAGTACTTTTGAATACACTTGCAACCAATCTGTTGACTATACTTGCACCTTGTGGTATGTCAGCCCGTTTTTCTGGGTTTGGTTTCAGTTTGCTCTGAAACCCCATTTGGGGGAGGGGTCACCTGCCCTTTCAGTAAGCTGGCACCTGGTAACCTTTGGGGCTGGTGTTCAGGGTCTCGGAGAATGGTGGGCTCTGGTAGGTTTCTGTGCTTTCGATGCCACCGCTGGTGGGAGGATGTCCCGGATATCCTGCCATGGGATCAGGGTCAAACTGATCCGTGGCAAAGAGAGACATGTCAGTCCCCATCCGGTATCTTTGGAGGGCTTTTATGGTCAGGGCAACCTGCAACGGCAAAGAAAAGTTCCTTAGGACTTCGGTTCTGTCTTAGGCCCAGGACTCTTCAATATCTTCGTACATGACATACATGAGGGAATAGGAGGGGAACTCATCCAATTTGCAGCTGACACTAAGCTGGCAGGAACAGCTAACGGCTAACTTTTTTTTTTTTAATAATGTTTTATTGTACTGTTTTTAATTGTTGTAAGCCGCTTCGAGTTCCCTTTGACTGGGGAAGAGAAGCGGGGTATCAATCTAAATAAATTAATAAATAATAAATAAATAACACCCCAGAAGACAAGCTCAGGATCCAAAGACTTGACAGACTTGAACAATGGGTCCTAGCCAACAAAGTAAAATTTAATGTGGAGAAAAATGAAGTTTTATCCTTGGGCAGGACAACAAAAGGTACAAGTACAGATTAGGGGAAGCCTGGTTCAAAAACAGTAACTGTGAAAGGGACCTTGGAGTCCTAGTGGACGATCACTTAAACACGAGCCAGCCATGTGAGGCAGCAGCCAAAACAGCGAATGCAATCCTGACATAGACTCAAAATTATGTGGAGTATAATAAACAGAGATAGACTCAAAATTATGTGGAGTAGTAGTACCGTTTTATAAACCCTAATAAGGCCACACCTGGAATCAGCATCCAGTTTTGGTCACCACATCACAAAAATATGTTGAGACTTTAGAAAAAGTGCAGAGGGGAGCAACTAAAACGATTAAAGGCCTGGAGATAAAAACATAGGGAGAACAGTTGCAGGAATTGGGCATGTCCAGTCTAGGGAAAAGAAGGACTAGGAGAGACATGATAGCCGTCTTCCAGTATCTGAGGGGCTGCCACAAAGAAGAGGCGGGGGTCAAATTATTTTCCAAAGCCCCTGAAGGCAGGACAAGAAACGATGGAAACTAATCAAGGAGAGAAGCGACCTGGAATTCAGGAGGAATTTCCTGGCAGAACAATTAACCAGGGATACAGAAGTTGTGGCGGCTTCATAACTGGAGGTGTTTTACGGAGAGACTGGGCAGCCTCCCGTCTCAAAATGTAGGGCCTCCTGCTTCAACAGGGGCTTGGACCAGAGGGCCACCAAGGTCCCTTCCAGCTCTCTTCTGATTGGCTGGCCTTTGCGCCAGCAGCGGAAGTGACAATCAAACCCTGCGGATCCTTATATTCACTCTGAGAAGAAGGTGATAGTACTGTAACTGTTAGCAATAACACATTTCTACGACTCCTGTTCTTAATTGATAAAGCAATAGTTTAGCTGGTTGTGTGGGTCATTAGACTTGTTTGTTTAATAGTTGTTTAAAGTTATTTTGTTTTTATTTTCCTCATTTTCCTGTTTTTGTGTTCCTTCCCTCTGACTTCTCAGAGATCCACCTTCCTTAGAAGGAGGCATTACTATCCTAGCAAAAGGAAACAGCCTTTTGTCACAGGACATCACAGAGGATCCAAAAGCATTCTGGGAAGAAGATGATGGATGTTCATGACTGACGAGATCATCATCATCATCATCTTTCAAAGTGTTTGAAAGCACAAGAGGAAGGCCAAGGCCGAGGAAAGTGCTATGATGAATCAACTGTCATCATGCTGGGGGCTAAGGAGCTACAGAAGACCTTCCTTCCACTGCCAGATGGATCTGGCCTGGATTTATGGTCTATTTGCAAAATCCTAGATTGCTAAGTTTGGGGTCTTATCCTCTTTCCACCACTGATGACTGGATAAAAGAATATTGCCAACTAAGAGCAAAGGACACCATCTTAAGCAACAGCTTGCACATATGTATGGATGTGTTTCTGGGGTGCTTTACCCTGCAAAGTATCATCCTGTACAATGACTTGGTGAATAAAACTTTCTTTTTGACCTACAGAAATAGAGCTCACTATCTTAAGACCCCTACTTAAATTCCCTCTATTTTTTTGTTTTGTTTATGTCCCATATTCTCTGGGCAAAACTAAGAGGTTTCTAATAGTTTAGTAAAGGACTCGAAGTATTAGAGCACGACATCATTTAAAAATCAAAGGCCTCTTTTCTTTCTGATACTCTTGTACTTTCCAAATATACAAGCAATCTCCTATTTCAGTTAAAACTTTTGTTCTTATTTCTTTCTGCTATACCTTACTGGGCATCTCTTGAAAATCCTTTTATTGAAAAGGAGGCTCTTCTTTTGCCTGCCCTTATATATATCCCAATTTCTAAAATGACTTTGCAAGTGGCCATTGGGGAGGGGGCAGCCTTCTCGCCTTAGAAGGGGTCAGTTCTTTGGTGCCTGTTCTCCAAATGTTTTTCCCCTACTTGGCATAATAGAGAGCCTGCTGCAGTGGTCAGCTGTAAACAAATGTAAAGAATAATTGTACATTCTTATCATTAGCTGCTAGAGAATATATTACAGATCTTTTTCAAAAAAGTTCAGTATCTCATCCATGTCTCCAGACTTAAAACAAAAATTCCAAAGAACTTGGAACTCTTTGCTTGTTAATACCAACAACTATAGTGTGGCAGGAAATTTTTAAAAAGGCAATTGGGGGAAGGAGGTATCAGGGCAAAGTTTCACCTCCAGCAAAGAATTCGGCAGAGATGTAGCATCTGTATTAATTTTCTATTCTTAGTTAATGTGTTTTGTTTTGAGCTGAGAAAAAAAGCTAATATGAATCAATTTGGGTGACTCTCAATTTCATTTTTGTGAGAGCTGAATTCCCTTTTCCCTCCCTTGCTGGATAAACGGGGACTGGAAACTGTATCTGATGAGGAAATATTGCCAGAGAAGACAATGTGACCATCTTCGGGTGTTACACAAAAGATGACCAAGATATCTGAATAGAGAATAATGGATTTCAGTTACAATAAAGTCATCTGAATGTTTAAAAAAATCCTAATATTAAGAAGAGGTCAAAAGGAGGGGCCACCTTCCTCTGCCTGGGGATCTTCCAGGGGCAGCTGGAAGTTCCTGCCTTGAGATGCTTGGATTGGGACCCCTCGACTCTCTTCAGAAGCGAGCTGGCAAGAGGGAGGGACCGGCCCAAACCCACCCAGCCAGTTTCCATACCTAAGGAAGGATACAAACACACTTTTCTAGCCTACTTAAGCTTTGTTTCGTTTACTGAAGAAATGCAAACTGGATTTCCCCTCATTTGTAGAGAGAAAAACACGTATTAACACTTTCCCCCTTTGCAGTTTTCCCACTGACTTCCTAGAACTGCTTTGAAGCCCTTCGGTTGCCTCTTCCAACAGACCCAGGAGATCCTGAATGCAGCATCAGCTTCTCATCATGCCAAAAAGGGTCTAACGATTCAGCTGAGGATTTTTAGTGTGTGTTTTTTCACAGAACCATTATCAAGGGAACTCTTAACGAGGGGTTAGGGTTTATTTATTTATTTAGCATTTATTTACTTATTTTTTATTTATTTTTTATTTATTTATGTTCGTATTTATACCCCGCCTCTCTTCACCCAAGGGGAACTCGAGGCGGCTAA